>WJFB01001539.1:0-29745 GCA_009870185.1 Pygmarrhopalites habei | reverse complement strand
AAAGTACGTAGTTTGTCGGAGCCCGAACGGGACGTTTGTTTTTCGTTGCTTTTTGGTCTACCTTGTCTCATTTTGTTAATGTATCGTAAAAGTTAATGTATCGCATTTGTATCGCAACCTTAGGAAAGACTGAGCGTTGACGAAAAATGACTGATGACTGAGACAATGAGAATGCATTAGGTAGGAGGTGGGAGGTGTGGGGTACTCTCAAATAAACCTTATGTGCACAAAACCTTCATTATTACAAAAACCTGTCATTTCAACCAGCCAAGGATTATTGTCTACGGTGACGCTGTTGTTGTTTTTGCAGTGACTCACAGCAGGATACTCACTCATCTTCTATACTCTCTCTTCATACAAGACCTCCTCACACTCACACGGCTGACGAGGATGACACGAAAACGAGATGCAATTTCAAAGTTTACGGAAGTTACAATAAAATAAATATGTACTCATACAACAATATTTCCTCTCCTCCACATGGATATTACCAATTACCACATTGATGACAAGAGTAAAATCACATTGACAACAACGACAGCCTGGCACTGTGTTGTGAGTGATAAGCCAAGGTTCCTCAATTTCATTTTGAATGGATTAATCACACACACGAACAACGCACAACAGATAAATAAGTGTAATGTGATATTATTATCCTCTCCGTCGTATGAAAATTGAACCATTTCAATTTGAAACGATTTTAACTTTCCTCCCTTTATGTTTGTTATTTTCCCAGTGAATGTAGTCATAAATACAATACATTAAAAGACAGGAATATTATGTAGAGTATATTATCCATCTTCAAACATAACATGTACTACTGAAGGTTTATTTTTTCTATATGGAAAGATTCTCTCGAGTGGTTCGCCATTGTCCAAACTCTCTCTCTATCTGTCTTTTGACCTTTTCCACCGACGGCATGGCTCACATGTCAGTATAGAGACGTAAAACTTATCATCATCATCTTGGAAAAATAACTTGAGCTAGGCAGGAACATTTATTTTTTATTCTGAAGCCAGCTCTCTACACACAAGATGTAAGGGCAAAGTGTAGGAAATCAACCTCATTCTGTCCAAAGGTGATAGCTTGACTGGGATAGCTTTACCATCTAGCTAGATGTATGGATCAAATTCTGAACTGGAGAGAAAGAGAGAGAGAGAGAGAGAAAACACTTTCATGGACTGTCTGTGCGCTCACACTTTTGTGAATTCAAACCCTGTATGCATAAAAATTTACATGATCCGGAAGGCAAGAATTTACATAATTATGAGTTGCTTAAACCTCTTTCTATTTCTACGTACAAAGACATTTTATGAGCTCCTGATAATATATAGACGACATGCTTGGAAGAAAAAGTACGAGACTTCAGATAGGAGAGTAAAAAAAACTTTTAAGCCATTAGTATTATCTTTCTTAAGGGTAATGCTAAATTGCATTCCACAGATGAAAACAAAAAAAAGAGAGTGAAACTTGAGTCTCATCTTTATTACTTTATATCCATATCCCATACGCTCTCGACCATATGTCCATTACCACTACCTTCCTGACAATCATCCTCTATCGTAGGATCCAATGCCACAAAGACATTTACTGTATCATACTAAATAGTAGAGTCTCTCTTTAATATTTCCACGAATTTACAACTGAGCGCTGTCATGGTTTTGTCCTTTCTATATTCCTTCTCGTCAGTCGTCATATTCTCAGCTAAATAAATAAATATACTACATAAATATTTCATCTTTCTTAATACTCATGCACTTCTATTCCAGGGGGCACAGGCCTGCATACAGTCGTATAGGTACATACTACTCTGGCATTGACCACATTTGCACTGACCAGCATGCTAAGACGTCTCTTTTGCTAGTCCACTTGACAACATCAGAGATGTCCAATTTGAAATCCTTCGAGAAAAAAAATAATGCTACCATACGAAAGAATGAGAGAGATCTTTAATTCATCTCTGTTTATTCTGTATAACTTTTAAAAACGTGAGCTCACGAAGGGGGAAAATGCAGTCGCCTGTTCATATGTATATTTGTAAAACTTTGAGATTTTTTCTTCCCTTTTCAATTTCTATGTAAAGCTAACGCATTTTCACTACAAAACGATACTCCACATTATGTATTGTTGCACACAATTATTGTATTTTGACCTTATTGCTTTACCCTCCTCGTTGACTACAAAGTTAAGCCCAGTTTTAATACACGCATAGACAAACAAACTACTACTACATCTGTCTGTCTGCTGCAAGAAGATAAAGTTACCTTCTTTGTCTTTAAGGTTCGTCCACCCATCTCGTCCGAAAAGTACACTTGTATTGACTCACAGCCCAAAATTGTTTATGGCTGAGCAAGCAGAGGGTTTCTCTCTCCCTGTCTCTGGTTTTGTCGCTCTCTCAGTCTTTTTTTCATCCCTCTTAGCACTGTCACTTGCACTGCACTGCACATACACTTATGCAGCGAGTTGAGCAAGGGAAAAAAGTCATCACTACCTAAAGTGAGTACATGTGGTGTATATATGTGCGTGTGTATAGTCTCTGAATTTATTATACGGGATAGCACATCATGAACCCCGTAACAGCACTTTATGACTTGGAAATTTTACTCTGGCATTCCCCCAAAATTGCCGAATAACAAACTTTTACAGTGTAACCATACAGTATATTATTGACGTGATGAAATCACAAGAGCCGCTCAAACGAACTGAATACACACACACACACACTAGACCCTGCTGTCCCATTCTGTACTTACTATAGAACATCACATACACTGGAGAAATCTTTTTTTCTGAACATGCAAAAGATTGCTTTACCCCAGCCAAATATCTACTTGTGTTGTGTGTAGCAAGCTAAAACCCCACGATTAAAGCATATGGATTGAGCAAAACACTGAATTTAAATGAGTACGAGCGGAATCAGAGTTTTAGTTATGCACATACACATGTACATAGTACATAACACACACTCTGTAGACCCAGCCACTTCGTGTCTTCACATCGGCTACCACTTCTGCTACCTGCTTTGGAAAGACTCACTTCTATACATAAATTACGTGGACTACTAACAGTGCGAGACAAGATACGGAAAGAAGTATAATTTACCAGTATCATGAACAAGAAAGAAGAGTCAGTACTTTTACTGTAGGGATTCAACACACAACCGTGTTCAACGTGTGCTCCTATATAACAAAGTTCATAGACAATGCCTTTCAATCGTTAATGCCCAATCAACAGAAGCATCTTCTCATTTGAGTCTCCACACAACCTCTACCACCACAACCAACTAACGATAATTACACACCTCTCCATCCCCCTCCCCCTCTCTATGTTTCTCTTTAGCTCTGAAAGTAGGACGCATAATACATGCATTATTATGCATTATTATATAAATACATTTACTTAAAAATGTATTATCATTGCATTTCGTTGTACCCAATTTTAGGCTCTTCACTTTTACAATACTTTCTTGTTAAACGTCAAAACATCAAATCTCAACGGCAAAACGGTTCTCAAAACCCCTTGCCACCCAACTTTTGGGTGATCAAATTTAATCATTCCAAGTCCAAAGACTTGGAATACAAGTTGTTCCTTTCCTAGGTCTCTTCTTCACGTGAGAACTAAAAACTTTGAACCCTTACCACCAACATTTTCTGCTCTTTTTTGACAATCTGGTTTTTTACATACAACAACACATGTATGATGCTCTGATCACACATGATTTCACAACATGCATGTTTGATGCATCTTCCTATTCCATGTCATCTATAGAAAGAAAATCAATTTTTACCTTGTTTCGGGGGAAAATAATAGTGTAACCTAAGAACACACGCAACAGCAACAATAACAGTCGTCGTAGTCATTTGCCAAACTAGTTACATAATTGCGTCTCAGTGACTGAGGCTCAGTCACAACCAAAACTCGCAAAAAGAGGGGGAGAAAAGTCAATAAAGTCATAGTTTTCATATGATATCTCAATACAATAATGTAAATCATAACGTGGCTACAAAGCAAAATACAAGAATTAAATTACACACTACCAACAAAATATGCTGCACATTTTTTTGCAAGCTGACAAGTGCACACAACACACCTGTCTTACAATTCTAACCCATAATTCAAATAATTAGTCTTACTTATTCATCATTCTTGTATTCATGTTAAATGGAATTGGGAAAAGCGAAAAAATCTTTCACGTACCTTTAACCAACTACTACAACTCGTTAAAAAGCAGAAGAAAAAAACTGACATCAAAAACTACGCTATTGAATCCCCTCACATATGTACACCTCACATAATACCATCAGTTCCAAAAAATAAAAAAGCGTACTATTGTCTAGTCTGTAAGGTACCAGGCAGAGTTCCTTCCCTATCCCTGACTTTAAAGTATATAGATACAGAACCACCAGTCATAATGTAGCCTCTTCTCCCTTACCATCATCCCCCATGCAGGGTGAATGCATTTCAATCCCGACTCTATGTCATATACCACCATCACCACATTTATTATTATATCTTCGGAAAGAGTTAGGGTGCCAAAAGTCGCGTCCGCACATTGAAAACTGGAAAATTACACGGGTAAACCATTTGAAACAATTCAATCGTACTCGAATGAGGAATTCTCCCCACATTTATTCAACTCAAATTGATATAAATGATGATAGCTCCGTTACTGCATTTTACTAAATGATTTTAGTATCTCTCTTCCCAAACATACAGAGGCACACACACTCGCTACAGTAGCCAGTCCATCCTATAATAATCTATGAGCTACAATTTTATCGGTATCCATGAAAAGTGCTCACTGATGGCCCCGGAATGTAAATCATATTTTATCGCGCTCAAACTGAGATTACATGCATTACAACTACTCTTACAGAATTAAACAATCTCCAGACGAAACATCGCAGAGCCTCCTCCTATGATATATTCACAGGAGGGAGAGGAAAAGAATATTGTTCTTAAAAAACAAATCTCTTCATGAGTGAGTACACTTAAGAGTGCACATTTTTTTACACTCTTCTTTCAAAGAGACGTATCTATCAACTTTTTTCTGGTCTATTAGCAAACTGAGTGAGCGATTTTTTTCATCTGGTTGTCAAAACAAAATGGCCTAGTCCCAGAGCCATATATTTTCGGTATGTGTTATACATACTCTGAAGTTAAAAATGCTTTTAGTTGTTTTTGTAATAACATCTACATTTCAAAGATAATACCATTACACTGGTAAACTTTCTCGAAATACTTTTGACTACTTCAAAGAAAATACAAATAATTATCGCATGATTTTAATAAAAATATTATAATATTACTTAAATGAGTTCAACAACGTCAAAAAAATTGTCACATTAATGCAACATTATGAATAAAAGGACTACAGTCGGCTTAGTAATGTTGAACTATTTCCCAGACACAGACTGGGATGTGAAGAAATGGTGAATGATATTATTATTTCAAAAAAGTATACTGTACTGTACTAATATACTATACCGCATAGTATGTCAAAAGTCAAAACTTTATGAAATAAAATTTATGTTTTGAGATCAGGCAACGGAACACCTTCATCTAAGGATGCAAGATATGACATTAATATATAGGTTGGAAAATGTTCCCACTATAAAGCACACAAGATCTTCATTCACACACATATACAAAGAAGATTCCTCTGAGGAGCCGTTAATCATCTTTGACTCTACAGAACATATTAAGGGACAGAGTAACAATGAATGACAATCTTTCACTTTTTTTAAGATTAGATTTTCTCTCGATCCACCATATAGACTCAACTCCTACCACTCCCAATTTAAAATAAATTTTACAATTGTACACATACATGATATTATATGATTCAGAGAAATGTATGACTAGGATAGACCAAGATTAAATAGCTCAATGCCATAGAAAACTGTAAATAAGGGAGATAAATGTAGGACTGAGGTGAGAGTGTCACCTGGGACGTAAATATTCCGGGGGATCACAATTCTACCTCGTGATTTATGAAACTTTGAACAAAATGAAGATGAAAAAGAGTAAGGGAGTCAAGACTACCATTATCCAGGAAAGTAAGCTATGGGGGAAACGGAGAGGCGAAATAGAGTGAAAGGGGGAGAGCCAGCAACGAAAAGCAGGGGTGACTGTATACCATCCTATATTGTCCTCCCACATATTATACTGAGTACACGTAATCAGACACACACACACGAACAATTTCAGGAAATATCCAGGAAAAAAATGTACAAAATTCCTGAATGAATAATAAAATATATACTTTCTCCATCTTTCTCCTCCCTTCTTCTACATGAATATGACTTGAGACACAGAAATAGAATAAAATGCGTGGACGCTTTTAGGAACGCTGCTTATGTGTGCTTGCTGGTTACACTCATCATAATATTTAATATCATACTCTATATGCCGTATCGGTTTCCTTCCCTCTGACTGCGTGTAGTCGGCAGTTCGGAGACTGAAACCTCAAACGTATCCTACAAAAAACCGGAGCTACATTAAGTATCCATTACCCACAAAATAAAAGGAAACCATTTGCAAGAAATTCTCCCTTTCTCTCCCCTCATTTTTACGTTCAAGAAAATGGATTGGAAAATTATTGCATTCATACAGCACACACACACCCTCACAATTTTACTCGTCTCTCTCCATATTCCCTCATCTACATTCATTTACCTAGGAACCGTCGGAAATAACCTCCACTGCAACACTGTCTCATATTATATATTCCAAGAATTCTATCTCCCTGTGATTCAGTTCTTAGGCTAGGTCACGCCATCAGACAGAGAGAGAGAGTCCCCTATAAAACACAGACTACACACCGGCAAATAATATATTTATATAGCACCCAGTAAAATTCAAAGTAATATTTACTTATCGCAACCACAACCATCACACTGTGTACAACTGTTTTACACACCGTATACGAAAATTGAGAATCCTCCTATCCAGTCTCCAGCCCATAGTTAGGGAGAGAATAGAATATAGGGAGCAATTGTGTTCTCAATGAGGTGTAAAGCAGACAGAGGCAGGTCATTCCCGAACTATGTTTATACTCCCTACGTTTCCAAGGCGTTGTCGCGGTTTTCACGCTCTGATCGACTTTTATATTACACTATGGCCTCTCTCAACTTCCGTCCCACACACAAGAGCACACACACACGGACGCCATATCTTTATACACCATTACTTACTGAACTGACAAAGAAAAACTTGTAACCCTTTTTTTAGAACAAACATACACACTCTCTCAAAAGCACCGTCCTCATCCCCTTCTTAGCCTTTGTAAACAACTCAATTTTCTGCTGAGCAACTCCGACAACTGTCATTGTTAGCCAAGAAAATCAACAAGTCATTCCTTAGTTATTATTATCTAAAATACGCTGCTGAAAACTTAAGCGCGACGAATTTTTATTTTTAAAAAAAACTAACATCCTTGATCAGCTGCAAATGTCATGGTTCCATCCTCTCCAAATCCTGCTTATATATACCAGAGTATGCTTTTGAACAGATAAGGACAAAACTGACTGTCTTGAACAATTTCTCACAATATTTTTTTTCGAAAAAAAAAACTTTTCCTTTCTTTATAAAGAAAGTTAACACTCGGATCCATCCTCAATGCTCGTACACTATCCTTGTCGTTCGTTCGTTACTTCTCCCCCAAGTCACTCTCCCTCGCATCCCAAGTTCACTAATAATAAATGCGCCATGGTGTGTACTGTGTATATATTAGATACAAAAGGGGGAAGAAACATATGCACACTGAATGGGAAGAGGCAACCGTTACGAACCCGTTATTACTTGAAACTTAAAATATTGGCAATCTTGGAAGGGGGAAGAAGAATTCGTTTTGCATGGAATCAAGTGTCAGCTTGTTACAAGATTGATTTACGAGGTGAATTTTGAGGGAGAGAGAAAGAGGGAGAAGTTTGATCTTCCGAAAAAACGTGTATGTGCACACACTGTGCACAGTCAAACGTACATGAAGCTCGTTCATCCAACCGCTCTCCTTCGCCTTAGCGTGTTTGAGAAATTGAAGAAATCCAACGACAATGGCTTCAAGAATCCCAATATTTTTTGTGTATCTTCTCTCACTATATTCCTCCCTCTCCGATTCCCTACATCCCAGTACATTTTTCAGGATGTAGCTTTCCCGCTTGTACAATTCTTTCACCAGTCAAATTAGCTATCGACACATGAAAGGTTCTACAATAAAAATTCACACACACATCACATCTTTTCGATACATCCATGGCCTCATCCCAAATTTTTGCTGCTGCATTTGTTCCTACATTCTACAACTTTTGTATTAGATGAGAGATGATCAAATTTTCTTTTCTTTGAACTTTCTGTCTGATTTAGGCCCTATATATGTACTAAGGAGGATGTACACATTATTGCCACCTAAATGGGGGGGACAAGGCAAGATCATATATTGACTACCCTGAAAAAATAATGAGAAGGGAAGAAAATATGAGTGAGGATCAGAAGTTGATTTTTAAATAATTTTGAACTCTCCTTCTCCTGTCCACATCCTCAAAAGCACTTCAGTGCACATGCATACATACATGTACTCTACCTTACTCTCTACCATATGACATGCTAACCAATAAAGCCAAGTCACAACGGGGTGAAAACCAATACCACCTACCCAAATTTCAAATGAACACCCTTATTGTTGGACACTTATGTAAACGAATGTAGACATCTTGAAAATGAAACGTGACACTATCCCTCCTTGTCGTCCAACTTGTACATGTACAGTGAATCCATCCTAGCCAAGACCCCTCTACAAAACTCTCAGATAAAAATGGAAATACAAACGACCGAGATGGAAAAAAATACGACGACCAAGATGAAGGGAAGAAAGAGAGAGGAAGAAGAAGACCCCAAGATAAAAAAAAAAAAAAAAAAAACCAACACCATAGCGTGTATTTTCTTGTCAAATAATCTCTCAACTACTAAAGTCTCAAATAGTAAAAGAGAAGGGAGAGTCACATACACACACAAGGTTTAGTGTCATGATGAGGCGTTGATGTTAGAGGGGAGGAAAAAGGCACAAACACACACAACGAAACGAACACAACGAAGGTAAACGTGGTCTCTCCACCATAGACAAATACACGCATGTAGCACAAACACAGAAAATAACTTACTTGACTCAAATATCTCGAAAACACATAACCAACGTGTAAGCCCGAAATGAGAATTGAGTGAGCATATAATACTATACTATAAAAAGGAATGGAAAGCATGAGAGGGCAACTCTCTCTCTCTCTCTCTAGTCCGTTACATAGCTCGGAGTGGAGGAAAGTTTCTGTATTTTGTGGAAAGAATGTATTCAACCATAGGTAATCACTACAAGAACTGAAATAGTGGCTTTACAACCAGACTTATTTGCAAAGGGTGGGCTAAATGCACACACGTAGTGTTCGACGTTGACGCCTTGCATCATTTATTAAGCGTCTCTCTCTACCTTATCTCTTTCCTCCTCCTCCTCCACATGCATGCCCGTGGAAAAAAACTTAATGAAAGACCGGGGTCAGGAAACACAATCATAGTTTACGGCGATAGCGGCAAAATGATCTTTATTCGTCACTTGTACCTGACACGAGACCAACATACTCACCACAATCCTATCCACCGATGGAAATCACCGCTCCCACCACCACCACCAAGTCCTTCTGTACGCACTCCGACCCCAAAAATATTCTTTTTATGTATAAAGGGCACTCATGTAGTACGAACAGGAGCAAGAGTTCACAATCATCATGCTACTGATCCTTATCCTCACCTCATATTATTATGCCAGAACCCGGGTTTCTAGCTACCATTCAATTAAGTCGTTCTCGTGTTTGTACCTTTCCTTCAATTAAAGACACGCCTAATGAGATAATCAACCTCGCAGGTAAGCCGAGTCCCCCACTCAGTCCGAACTTCTAACGCTCTCCTTTTCCATTTTCTCTCTCTCCCTTGTTTCTCTCAAAGAACTAATATATACATAAATAGTAGCTGTAAGTTGGTACAAAATGTTTACAATATCATAACATGCAAGTCTTTTCTTCCTCTCAGGCCTTTATAATCATATGATTGAATCGTACCAAGTCAATGCTACGAAACGTACACGAATATCCTTTGCAATATTATATAATCCTATGGGACATATATATATATACATTCATTAGTACGGATAACTTTATTTATGCATCATTTCATAGTACATGATCATCACACCACTACCACCAAGAACGTACCTGGAAAATCAATACTTGTATTATTATATATTTTCTACAAAGCTTCACAATAACAGAGTGAGAGAGAGAGAGAGAAGTGAGACAATATAATAATCTCTCTTCCTATTCTCCTCATAAAGGGAAAGACAACATTCCATTTAGATGTCCCACTCCATAAATTCCAACTAATTAAAGTCAGCTTCAACTTCTCCCCCTTTATGCTCCTGTTGTGTGTATTCCAAATTGACTGAACCGTATGTACGCTGAACACAGAGACAAGGACAGGAAATCTAGTACTAGTACTACAGGCACCTTCCTGGCTGGAGAAAATCTTCTTGTGAAATAAATTCTACAGCTTTTTCTCCAAGTCCGTCAAAAAAAAAACAACCCTCATTTGGACTTTCATCTCTATCACAAACATACACACATACAAAAGTACAAAGCACCGCCAAAAAATGCAAGGCAACTCCTGCTCAATCCCTTATTACATGCATAATGTATTATTTTGAGAGGGAGACGAGGAAAATCTCTTCTTAGAGGAGGATGTATATGAAATCTTTATATACACAACACACACTTGAAAGGCATCCATTCCTAAAATGTTCAACATCCACATATACATCAGAGGGAAAGGGATACAACATTGACTACATGTGTGTGTCTGAGATGAAATTAATTTTCCCCCCGTCTTATTTCATAAATTTACTCGAGCTGTAAAAATTGAATTTTGCCACGTTATCTTATTAAGCTAAACTATATTGTGCAAGGGGTAGGTTCACTCTCTCTCTCTCTCTATAAATCCACCAAAACTTTGGATCTTCCTTTCCTACTCAGTATTCACAAAATATCTAACATTACTCAACAGATTTGTTTCGGCTTAACCCACACCCTCCCTTCAAATCGCTTGACGAATAAATACATCGAAAAGTAACCGTTGTTGAACCCAGACTGTGGATATTAAAGTTTTCTTTTTTCATTTAAAATTATTTTTGAAACCACACTTCGTCCAAACCGTTCATCTATGTACAATATCAATCTTGAATGCTAAGAAATTTCCAACTGATACACGACAAAAATGATGATACAAAAAATTTTTGTTGGAGAATGAATACACTCAAAGCGTTATCAATCGAACGGCGGAAAAAACAAGATAAAAAGCGTAGACACCCAACCTACCATGTGACAAAGTGGACTATAGGGCGTCATTACTACTCACAAAAAGCCAACTCGCTGAGAACATGTAGGAGTATGACATAACGTCCCACAAACTATTATAAAATAATATTTCAACTACACTTAATGTGTTGAGTAAATGAACCCAATGTATTTTTCATTTATATCTCCACACACAGTGACATGACATGGTGCATACGACTCGTGAACATCACACGAGACGACGAATGTGTGTGTTCGCAATAAAATAGCGATTTCAAAAAATAATACTTTTAGCATAATCATGTCTGTATGCGTTCCGCATATAACAGGTATACTAGAGATAATTTCGAGCTTCCATCTATTTTGATCCTTCCACCATGACTCACGTTAGTAAAGCACACACACACATTGTAACTCAACCGACAGCTAACATTTAGCCTTTAGAGTAGAAGAGTATACAGGGAACATATGGCACATTTAACAAATTAGAGCTATGGTTTAACCAGTACATACGAACATTAAACTAAACGTAGAGCGAAAAAAAAATTATGCAAACTTTCAGGAGCTGAAAATGGAAGCTAGAGAGACATGGTAGAACAGTAAACAAAGAGTGAGAGATAGGTTCATAACACCCTATTTTCCATTCAACGCACTCTTATTGGGTTGCATTTTAGAAAATCCGTGGGGCGTTCAATTAGCTAATAAATTAAATGGCTCCTAAATTTTACGAGAATTTTACATGTTACATTACAATCCATTGTCCTTTATAGTTGACAAAATTATATTCCAATCCCCTACCATCCTCTTCCTTCTCTCAAACCCTCAAACAATCTATACTTACGAGAACATCAAATGAACTTTTTCAATATTTTTGGCTAAATACAATAGGAACGTACAAACTTTACAGCGTGGATCCTAGAGTGATAGAAATTGTTTTTCAATTTCTTATTATTATTGCCTGTCAATGCACAACACTTTTTTCCTAGTCAAAAAACAATATGAACAAATGGTATAGCACACACATCAAAAACTGATAATTCCCAGGTCACTTCCAATAGTCAAATTTTTATCCTTGCAAATATTCTCTTATCATAGATGTTGGCACAAAACTATACACTTAAACAAATAGTGTATACTACCTGTGATTTTGTACCGTTTGTTCGGAAATTACTCATTTATGACATTTCTCTTGTATGGCCTCACATCCTCCTCCGGCCAAATGAAATGAGATAAACCAGCAAGCATGTATGAGTCAGGGATGAGACATCTTTTTGTTCATTGCTAATGTACAAACGTATCTCTATCCCCATACTCTCACTAAAAAATTTAACTATCCCCCAGACTCCACATTTATAATATTTGATATAAGGTACGTTTGTGTGCGTGTGTGTACATCGTTTTGTAAACAGAATTTTGAATGACAGTATCACAGGGAAAGAAATACAAACTCTTTTCTAAACTCAACAAGAAAATATCTCCAGTTATATTTCACAACTTCAAATGTAAAAGGAACGCAAGGGATGGAGAATAAAACCCACAATATATATTTATTCACATGTGTATGTATAAAAAATGGGTATGTACATTTTTTATACATACACGGAGACGACAACCGCTTGAGCGGCGAAGCATTACGCGCCTGAAAGCGTCAATCCTTTCCTTTTTCAAGAACTACGGTTTATCTATCTATACAGTATGGTATATATACATCTGTGATTTTAAAAAAATGACGATACACGCCCTCACTTTCAGACGCTTAGTTTCGGATTGACGGGGCAACCTTTTTGTTTCCGTTCGTCCCCTCTTAAATTCTTCTCTTTCTACCAAAAAAAGTGGGGACAAAAACGACTATTTTCCGTCCTTCCTTTCTCAGTCTTCCAGAAAAAGGGGAATGTGTACTTCCACTTGTGATGAATTACGCCAACAAAATGTGTTTGCATGAACAATGTCAAGAATCTAAACCATTTTTCCAACCGTTTTTGCATCCACCACCATTATATCCTGACTACATTCTAGCTCTGTCAACTTTGTGACCAATGATCAATTCCCTGTCATTTTCATGTCACTGTTTCCTCCTCATCTCTCCCTCTCTCTTTTTCCTTGGCACTCGTTGCTCCGAACCCCCACACTAGACATTTTTCTACACACACACGTATACCTAGAAACTCTATTATCAAAACGAGTGAGAAGAGAAAAAAGAGTCCCTTCCTCCAATGAATATAATAAAATATACTCCTATTTTGTGATCTGGGAAGACTGAGTCAAGTTGACTTTAAAAATACATGTGAACACACCACCTGGACAAGTAGACAACCACTGTACTCTTTAATGAAGATTCATTCGTTTCGAGTGGCAGGAAGAAGTTGATTACAGTTAAGACAGACGTAAAAGGATCTGATCTCTTTAGAAAAGTTCCGACGGGGAAAAAACTCTCTCCCTCACTCTAACACATAATTCAATAAAATGTATAGAGTAGAAGAATTTATAAGGAAGTCTCCGGGAGAGTGAAAAAAATGACATGCATTGACTTTGTAGGATGAGATGAAGAGGGCTAAAGTAAACGAGTGATTCAAAGGAATATGGAGTGTCTCATTATATAATAGCTACGTTGATGTAAGGGTCGTCCTCCCTCAATACTCTCTACTCTATATATACTGATATCAGTGCATGGAAGCGGATGTCGTCTTCTTCAAAGTACTAGAAGACCGCAGTGACTTTACTCTCTCTCTCCCTCTTGTACAAAGATGCTGTGATGCCGCTGCTGCTTCTCATATATAAACAGTGAGAAAAAAACCCCTAAAGAAGACAATGGGGTTGGAAAATAGATAAGTTCACTTGAGAGACTCAAAGCAGGAAAACGAGAAATCCGTCAATGGAATATCAATTTTGCAATTTTTACTCCAACCAGCCTCTTCCCTCACTTTTATCCAGTTACGCGTTACGCCTCTCCTCTCCCCCTCTCATTCAACTTTCATAGCACGTTTTACAGCGTAGTTCAACAGAGAATACTTTTTGCAAGTTTCCCCAACCAACCTCCAAACAGTTTTCTGTGGTCTATCTATAAAATGACTAAGAATTATCTGTTCTTCCAAATCCCCCTCTCCTTCATCTCTTTCTTCTTCAATTCCACCTCCGACACTCCATCGAATTCCACATTCTCTCTCACTACATATAATATATATGTACACACTTCACATCAAAAAAAATTCTTCAGTACATACAAAAATCCTACACATTTCACTCCCCTCTTCTGGTACTGTTCCTTTTTTCCTAACTCTCTCTCCAGACATGGAGAGAGTTGATTCAAAACATTGAACATCGAAACAACCATATTTAGGTTGCCTGCCTGACGTGACACTCTCAGAGAAAAGTCGCCTTTCCAGACTTTTGAATCTCAGGAATACAAAGGGTTCAACACATACAGACACATGACACACACTAAAGGAAAATTATTTCTATACACATATTTTTTCATCATGCCTATACATATCGATGTGCTTCATCCGTCTCCTCCATCCCAATGCATAACAAACAATTAGACGTTTGTGTATGTGTACTTTGAACCCGTCAAAAGGACACACCAGTATACTGCTCCTCTACATAGGTAGGTACATATGTAATTCATAATATGTATTTCATTCCCCTGAATACTGTTATCCCATTTCAAGTTGTTCAATAGAAACTGGGATTAGTTTCTCTCTCTCTCTCTCTCTCTCTCAATCCCTCTAATTCAAGAACACATCAGGATTCGACAATTAATTTTAAGACTGCAGTCTCTAGTCTGTAATCTATGTCTAGCATCAACTAATCTGTGAAAAAAGGAGCCCGGCCCTATCACCCCTACCTCTCGCTTCTCTCGAGTAACGTGTAACATGATATACCTCATATATTACATCATGAAAAACATACACTACGCACACACAATTTATAAATTCACTTGCTACTGGTACTCTTTTTGCCTGTCTGCTGTTTCCTCCTCCCTTCCTACATACATACAGCCAGAGCGGGATAACGAGTGTATCGTGTTATATCCAGCAAAAATGTTCAATTCAGGAGCTAATTTTCTTAACTCCACCGGTTCTGAGCAAGTACGCCCCGAAAAAACTCAAGTCTTACTACTACTACTACTACTACTACTACTATTCATCACCAATCACCATCATCCTGGATACGATTAATCTACGTAATCCTATCCTATATTCCCTTTTCACTTGTACAAACTTATATATACAGACAGACACAGAGAATTACAAAGTAACCATATCAACCAGTCGCATAGACTCCCACAGCAGCAGTTCAACTCCCTATTTTTTATCATAAGCTTTGTTCAGACTTATGGTTCAGTAATCTCATACCGTATGGTTTGACTTTAATGTTCCATTCGTTATGATTTAGATGCATCAATATACAGTCTCTCTCCTCTCTCTCTCTCTCTCTCTTCCTGATGATGAAACTATGCAGCTAATTGGAAAAACTATATTTCACGTTCACCTTCATCCAATTGTGAATGTATAGTCATCTAACTTTTACAATATCAGGACCTGTCATTATGCAATGCAACAACAAAATATTTCTATCAAATCTGATACAATTTTTTCGTTATGATTCTGAAAGTTGTAATAATTTTCCTGAAGAGTCAGCCAAGGAACGACGAAGAAGATCCTTCTTCAACCATCAAGAAAATTGAATTTCTATTTTCTCCTGAATTAACTAAAAGGGAATCAAAATCTATTCTCGAAAAATCAGTGCAAAATAAAAATAAGAAAGAGTGTAATGCAGTCATGCAATGTCACCGTACTGTATACCTGCCTATAATAAAAAATGAGGGTATAAAATGAATTCATTTCTCTCTCAAATATGTATAAATTCCCAGAGTCATTACTTAGCATAGTCGACACACAACAACATGATCGCTCACCATTCACCACCACCGACTAGGTTCAAGAACAATGGGGCTCGTGGTAAAGAAGTCGTCCACTTCATTCAACTCGGCAACCTTTTCTTCAACAAAATTCCCTCAAAAGGCATTTCCTCTTTCTAAAGACATTACACTTTTCAAGTCAGGTAACAACAATAAACCGTACTGTACACTTCAAACTGCTGCTGTGCCGTACATATCCCACAATATGGTGGTTTCTATTTTAAAAGGATAGTGTACGTCCCAACATCTAACCTCCTCCCTCCCATGGTTTCGTGACGAACAATGTTCAAGACGAGTCACAGCAATACATCATCATATGAAATGGAAAAAGCCAGCATTGTTCTATACCCAGGGTACTATGCCAGGCTTTACAGTACCACCACCATTCTACATAATGGACTATGAGAGCTTGAGAGGTGTTTAACATATATACATGTATGTATACCCCAATATAGAGTCTGTCACATTATCAAAACACTCTTTTGTTCGTCATGCAGTTGAAATACTTTTTTTCCCTACTCTATGTAGTTTGTCACAAAATTTCGACTCCATGTCCCGTTTACTTTTTGCGCTATTTTCCCTCCTCTTCCTCAAGCCAAAAAATCAAACAACACAAGCAGTACTGTCAACACTAAGGAATCCACTTCATCCCGGACTATCTTCTGTACAAAAGTCAT
Organism: Pygmarrhopalites habei; assembly: GCA_009870185.1. Classification (NCBI taxonomy): domain Eukaryota; kingdom Metazoa; phylum Arthropoda; class Collembola; order Symphypleona; family Arrhopalitidae; genus Pygmarrhopalites; species Pygmarrhopalites habei. The sequence continues at coordinate 12,757 of WJFB01001539.1, read as the reverse complement.
TTTCACCCTGGCTATTATATATAAAGAGCTTACAGTGTACTAAAAAAATATCACAGCTATATATGAAATGTGACGACAAATAATAATAAAAATGAATTCTTTGAAACTACACTCCATCTATTGCAACATTTACTTCGTCCATCCCTTCCCTCCCTACTCAAGTATAATGTGAACAAGACAGTTGAAGGCGGAAGTTATTTTATGTGGCTTTGTCGCCACCATTACACAAACTGGACTCGGCGGCTTGGACTTGGCAACGTCAAAGAGTCTTCATTGCGGATGCTAATGAAAGATGATACAAAAATTTCTACCATCAAATATACTATACTGGTTAATTCATTAGTTAAAAGACAGTAGACGTCAAATGTTCATTGTAGTCACTCACAATATTAAACACACACGGGCCTTGTGACACGGCACACACATACACACTTTTGGTAATGAAGAAACGTAAGGACTTTGGATGACAGGATGACCTAATGTATTCAGACTGTCAAAGTCAAATTGACTTGCATCATGACGCAAATTTCACACACACGGACACGTTGTATATAATACACAATATAGAGTTTCAAGTCCTCCCCGAAAAAGAAGGTTAAAATAATTTCAAAGGGAAGACATTTTTATGCCTTGCTACTCAACCATTCACACTCAGACACACAACTCTCTCTACTATTTGATGATAGTGTGAGCTTAATATTGTCTGTCCATAGAGAGATTTATTACACAAACGCTCAGGATGGTTCACAAAGAGTGAGAGAGTAAGAGAGAGGGTTGAGAGAATGGAGTAAAGGAAACCGATTTAAAACATTAATTCAACTCATTCATGTGACTACAACTTCTACAACTTCTTAGTATTCTGATCACATTACGATTTACCTACATAGATGACTTTGCATAGCATCATCCCGTGAATTACATTCATTAATCCAGTTGAGCTCAGTCTCGCATATTATAAATGATTAGGTCATACTACACTACTAATACAGAATATCATACGTATTCGTATTAGATATCCGTTTCGTATTTATAAAATGTATTATAGAGCGAGAGAGAGACCAAGTTCAAAGCCCTGTAGTACAGATTCTACGGCAAATATTAAAGTGTATGCTTTGTAACAGAACATCATTATTATTATTATTATAGAAAAGCCATACAAGTTGAGCGGGATGAAAATTTGTAGGAGATGAGTAAATATTATTATGGCACTATGTGTGTGCAGACATCCATTGTGTATGTGAGTGTATAGAAGAAGAGACAAAATCATTGAGACCTGCTTAGTAGTTGTTATCCCAATGTTCTCAATTCAATTCAGTCAATCCACGTCTTACCTTTCATTCGTTAGTAGAGTCAAATTATTTATTATCATTGCGATTATTATTATACATCACCAACTAATATGAACATTGTACACGCTACAAAACTTTATTTTAATACTAGCTTCAACACTAGAACCAACAAGTTTTTAGTACCTCACAGGCCTCAAACACACACACACACACACACACACGACACACATATTTTAACAATTTAAACTACATTGAAATATATATTAATGGAGTGTACCATTATTATGGTGATGATATTCTTTAATATAATTTTCATTTTATTTGCAACACTGTACAAGTACAAGCGAAGCAGTATGTGTGTGAGCGAGCAAAATGCAAGCCACTTACATTCAAAGTCATGCAATATAACTTGAACGTGCATTCACTTCTCTCTGCAAAATAAACCGTTGTTAACTTCCATGCCTCTCACACTGACTCATTCCCCCTTCTCGCCCTCTCCTTCTCATCAAGATGACGAGGATATTCGGAGAAGAAAAAAGTGATCAAGTATTGGTCTTATGTTTACATAATCAAAGACGGGAAACAGCATAGCTATACTAGCTACTCTCTCCCTCTTTCACACACACACACACACAATGTGTTGGTTAGCATAAAATGGTTGTATTGGAAGGTTTACAGTACAACCAAACCTCATATGAATAACGACAAAAGAGTTTAATAATTATGCACCTAACGGGATGAACATTTAGCACAAGACACTCTACACTGTATATTACCACATTGGTGAATAGAATACACACACACACAGTTTGCACAAATTCACAGTACATCAGAATATATGGGGTAGGAAGGGTGGTGGTGTACACCAAGTAGAAGGTAGGGGATAAAGTAAATCGTCTTATGGTTAGAATTATTTTCTGTTCTCTTTGTTACTTACAAGCAAAAAGCTAATGGGCTCTTTCTTCTACCTCTCTACTCTTCTCCCATCCTCTTCTATATATTTTACAACTAACAGACACTCACACTCCACTCACAACATACTACACACACTGGGATATTGTCGTCGTGTTAAAACGCAGCCCATCCAGTTCCTACAAAACTTCAAATAATGATCAGCTACCATGAATTGAGAATTGAAATCCACGTCGACGAAGAAACAAGTTTTTTTATTCGTTAAGGCGAACAGCATAATGAAAGTGGGTGGACAAGGTAAAAATGGCCTCAAGCTCTTTTTCGTCTTTTTTCGACGGTGTAGAAGAACTCTTCTTCTTCTCCTTTGACTCTCTACTCTTCTTCTTTACATGTTCGTACTTCGTTGTGAAGAGTGAGTGTCGCGCTTGGCTCAGGTGCTGGGTTTTAGAAAACCCATCCCTAGCCTCCCACTACAGTCAACGACCTGACAAAAAACTAAATACATGTAAATCAGAGTACATAGGTCACGGGAAGGAAATACAGGCATGAGAATATCCTATGGAACTACCACCACCACCACTACTACATAGACATACTCTCATATATACACAAATATACAAGTGCATGCAATGCAAAGACGAAGATGTATGTAGAACCAAGCAAGGAGAATGAAAACTGGAATTCAGCGTCTTCTTGGCATATATATTTTTCTTTTCTACTACCCCCTGAGCATGCAAGCGAGTCTACTTTTCTTCTATTCTCTAGCTGAACGACAGATTGCTCAAATTCATCTATAATGTACCAACATACGCACAGACACAAAACTCGGAACATTTTATAAACTTCAACGGCCAAAAGAAGAAGACGAGAAAAGTAAGAGACTGCAAGGAAATAATAATAAATTTATGCATGTATTCATCTTATAATAATATATGCCACGAAGGTACAAAATATTGTACAATACACAAGGACGACGTACCCCAATATATATTTATAAATATATACACGCGAGGAATGAACGATATCATAATGCAATCAACATTAATTTAACTGAACAATGCCTGCTCTGAATTATTTTAATAGCTTCGTTTCTTGCTGTCGTCGTCATACTCATACTCAGAATATAAAGCCTGAACACAAATTATTATTTTACGCTCTGGTTTTTTTACATTATGTCGTGCGAACTATTATTATAATTCTAATTGACTAATAATATCTAATTTTTTAATATGTTGAATGCTTGTAATGCAAGGACAGGAAATTGAGTCTAATTTGCATGGATCATATTTAAACCACATAAATGCACCAGTACAATCGTTAATTATTTTCCAGTCAAAACCAATATACTAGATCAAATATTCTGTGTATTATGTTCCCACTTCGTCATCACGATAAACCATTAAAGTATTGTCAACGTGATATCAAATTATAATTCGAGTACAATATAGGCATGTGAGTAAAGGCAAAGAAATGGTTAAAGTGTGAGAATCCTATAAATGTATTGACCTGCTAGGAATAACTCTATTGCGTTCAAATTTTCATGTGGTTAGTCAGCACTAGCCAACCCCTCTCCCACTCGTTTTCTAAAGTCCAGGTAACTTGAAACAATATTAAGCACATAGTTCATTTGGTGAACATTAACAAGCAAACAGTCTCTGCATATAAAGTCCCTGTAATTTTACACCATCATGACAAAGACTTGCACAAGTGTCACAAATTATGAGACAGTCACCGTAATTATTATTATTGTCATTTCAAAATTCAAATTTCATGGCACACCATTCAGTACAAATGTACAATTTGTGATAATATATTTGTAAGGTACAGTGACTGTATACCAGGAGAATAAGAATTTTCATGAACAATTCGGAAAAGTTCTTGGTATCAACACACACACGAGCAAAATAAAAATGAAATGTCATTTTGTTAGAAATCACGCTGACGATGTAGGTGCATTGTCATCCAGTCCTGATCTCATCCGAACAAGTCAAGCCAGTAATCTATTTTACTGTTCCGGTTTCCTCTCTCTCTATCAGTTCTGACTACATACATATACATGTGTAGAGGACGTGTGTAAGAGAGAGAAAAAATCCCAGAGACAGGGGAGAAGGTAAATGAGATACAACATGTTAGGTGAAATACGATGGTAGTTTGCAGCTTGCAGGTAATGCTGGTTAAACAGATTTCAAGTCAAACCTTGAAAAAATAAAAGTCTCCAGGGCTTTGACAAAGCTCAAAGAAAGTTAAGAAGATGCCAAGGGAAAGATGCTAGGAGGACGAGAGGAAGAAGAATGACAAAAAGATACATTGGAATGGATTTCGGAACTTCACAAGAAGAATAGTCGTAGTAAAGCTCCGATCATTGTACGCCGCCTTCACCACCAACCACACACACAAACACCACTATGTTATTGGAGAAGAAAAACTGGAAAGAAGAAGAGGGAATAAGTTTACTTGGTCCACGTTCTGCCATTCTTTTTTTTCTCTCTCCCAAAATCATTCTTTCCACACCGAAATTTCATGTTAGCCATCTTACTATTACAAATGAATCCAAGCTAAACAGAATTTTTTCAGCTCACTTTGAGTAGTAAAGAAGACTGCACACACACCAGTCAAAGACACTTGTCCATATGCTGGAGGACGTAACAAAAGTGTATGATAAAAGAATAATTTATACTCGTATTATGTAGTAGAGAACGAGAGAGAATGAGAGATGGACGACAATATCAGTTGGCCATGAACCTGACGCACTTTACTGAAAATAACATGACATCACATTAGTTTGCGTTACATATTTCTTTGTAAAATTATATGGGTTGGAGAGGATGATGTAGACTAGATGATACTCTTATTCATGGAAGACGGAAAAAAATCCAGAGAGAAGAAAAGTGTCTTGCCCTCTCCTATAAGTCATGATTTAGACGACACCATATCAAACTCATTGTTATGTCATTGAAGAAGAGAAAAGCGGATTATGGATACATATTTTTCATTACCCCACAAAAAAATTGACTAACAATAGAGTAGAATAGTACTGTCGTCCCCCCTTGTACGGTCATGTAACTTGAAAATCCCTTCAAAACTAGTCCCATCACGAACTCACGTTTCAGTTTCAAGGGTCCCCCCTGCAACAATTAGTTGAACATCCCCTGACATGACCAACCGTAGACAACCATAAAAAATCCCATTTTTGCTCACTCCTTACCTCCCTCCCTGAGTGTGTGTTGTATATTTATATCTTGGACGAAGAGTCGTCCTTCTTATTATTATCATGAATGAAGGAAAAAGAGAATGAACACATACAACAAGAAGGGAAACATGGTACCAAGTAAGTGCATACCTAGTACATGCCTTACATATGTTGGTCCATTTTGATACATGTAAATATAATTTATTATCCCAATAATAATAGTATTATTATTATTTCGTATCAATATGAAATAAACACACACACTTTAACAGTCAAACAGCCTTAAAAAATCCTAGCACACCATTTTGAACTCAATTTATATTGATATAGACGATCCATGAATTTCAAAGACATAAAAATCGACTGACTCGACCCGCACGGCAAAAGTTCTTGGTAAATGTCTGTTTTTTTACGTTTGTTTAGTTATCTAGAAAAATAGAGGAATTCATTCACTTCCACCACCACTATCAGAAAATGAATATAAGCCTCCATGAAATGCCTATAAATATCTTATATGGCCTCAGAGCCCTTAGTCACACACGCGAGGAATTTTTTCCTCCAGAATGTAAAGTAATAATTCTGAAACCATGAGAAAGAGAAAAAGAGAGAGGCGAGTAGGTACATGGAAAATCTAGAAAATGGAAGAACGGATGGAGTCCTACTGTTTTCCATATATACCCAACATAATTCCCTACCTCACAGTTGGAAGAAGGGGACCGCTGCCGCCATGTGGATAATATATTTCCCCCCTGAAAATTTGCGACTTGAAAATATATGGATCATTTCCATTCTATATCTATATGTACATCTATATCCACATTATCGCTATTCGATTTTTCTATAATAATATCAAACTTTAGAAACTTGTCGTTTTAACAGAGAGAATCATACTATGTAACTTCCATGTTACATTTCAGCTTTGCTACAAACAACAATCCACTAAAATACAAAAAGGACACTGTACTATTTCAGAATAGTGGGGATGTGAAATTAAAGAAAATGAACAAAATGAATAAAAGTAGTACATAGTAAAATAATAATTTTGTTTTCTAGAGTAAAAAGTTGAAAAAGTAAAAAATGACACCGAATGACTTTATAATTTTTGCAGTGCCGTGTGCACACTTAGTGTGGCGACTTTTGAACATTCTCCTTTTTTTCAAAAAGACCGTTTCAGGTTTTTCAGAAAGTGACAACCGTCAACATATGACATTTTAAGATATAAATACATTGTCTTCCTTTCATTAATACAAAAGACTCCGTCTAATTATATTTTTTTTAAAAAGTTGATCATGTTGATTTGTATACGGTTCCCCACATCCAACGAAATAAGAATTCACAAAAACTCAACAATATATCAAGAATGACCAAATATTTACATGATGAATGAATCATACTACCCAAATGACTCATGTGTAATGCATACTTCATGTACATACACTTTGTATCACTACTCTTTGAACTTGAACACACAAATTCTTGACCAAAAAGTATTATTACTTATTATTATCAGTATCAATAGGAATTTATTACTCACCTCCATTAGTAACTCCATCCTGATCCACCGTTTGAGCAGTAGTAGTTGATATCAACAAATTGATGGTAATACAAAAGAACACAAGTAGTAGTAAAATATTACTAGAAGATAACGGCGAGGACACCTTTTGAAAATTTCCTTTTCGTCGAAATTTTCCACTAAAAAAGAAGACTCCAACGTCTTCGCAGATGTTGACGAAACCCATGGTTCCTCACACTCAATCCAGACACATCACACTGTGCACTTCAACACACACACTCACTTTTCCGACTGTGGATGTTGACGATGATCCAATGCCGACGAGAATGATTAATAAAATCCCCAGAAATGACGCGATCCACTCCCCACGAACACGTTCAGCTGAAGACTGAGGACTTGGTTGGAAGCAACTAGTTGAATGTTTTGCCTGTGAGCGAGGCGGGGGGAGGAGGCCGCATTGAGTGTGCGTGTTCTCTCTATGCTCTCTCTTCCCCTTTCCTACTTTCCACTCGCAACAACAACAACAACAACAGTTTAATTTGGGCACATAAATACACACTCATTCTCAAAATTGTGTCCAAAAAAAGGAAAAGGAAAATTTTTGGATGCCCTCCCTGGTAAATATATGTGAATCTACCACCTTCATGCATGTTTGAATTTAATTGGGATGATGGCCAAGAGTTGTGAGAGCTTTGGATCTTGCACAACTTTGGATGATGATACCACAGATCTCTCTTTCCCCATTGTAATTTAGTGGATCTATTTAGCCTACCCCTCTCTCCCTATATATTGAATCATGAAGACTAGTAGGGGGTGCCAATTTTGGGTTTCAGAGAAAGAGAGAGTGAGAGGAGGGAGAAAAAAAAACTTGGAATGACCACATCAATTTTATCCAGCGCTACACACACACAAAGACATTCAGGAGAAGAGAGAAGAGGGGGAGGGAGGGAGCCTCAAGTCCCCTCTTCTTCTTCTTCATGTGTACCCCACTGAGAAATGTCATTTCAGCATAAAAAATAACGGTCAAAAGAGATTAGATTGTTCAATACGAACGACAGCCACCTGACGTTTTTTGGTCATATATATTAAGTAAGAGAGACTGACTTAAAAAAAACCTTAACCCCTATTACAATATAACTTCTTTTTCCCCCTCCACTCATATTATGTTTGTGTGTGGATGTGGATTCATATACACTTAGAGGAGGGTCTTCCCCATTATCAGTAGGGACGATTTACCATGGAGGAGGAGAGCCTTTTCTGAAACCTTCCCTTCCACCACCACTGGCAAGTAGTGTAGTAACCACTACAAACCAAAAAATATTTTCTTTTGCTCTTAATATTCCTTCGTCTTCTTCTCACCAACACCAACTCATACACACACACACACAACACTCAAATGCTCAAGGCACTCTTTTTCATCCCTTTCGTCGTTCGTAATGTAGACTCATACGCACTAACACACACTCACTCACTCACACTATAATCATTAAAGTCAGTTTATGCTCAGAGGAGTATGAGCGACCATAATGTATTGAATACATTAGGGGTTCTCAAATATTCTGCCAGGCACTGCCTGCTCTCCGCTGCTAAAGTCACTTGCAGAGCAAAGTGAGAGCCACTTTTTTGGAAGGCTCTTTATTTTCTCCTTGCACTCTAAGGGACACTCTGAAGGCGCGTATTTACAATTAAAAAATAGAGTTGCAATTCGAGAGAAATGCCTCGAAAGACTTTAAAAAGAAAATATTTAGAATTAACTGTAATTGATTCCATTATTGGCGTTCAGTATGCCAAAAATGCAAAAGAAATCGACGGCATACTTGACGAGTTGGTCGGGGATATTGACATTATTGTGAGTAAGAGATATATGGTACCCAGGTACAAAGTTCCCAAAAATAATGAGTGGTTCACAAACATTCTTCCCAATCATCACGATGAGAGATTTTTGCACGAGTTACGAGTATCAAGAGTGGAATTTAATTTCATACTGAGGTAACGATAATTATGTACACATACAACATACATACGTATGTCCAAACAATTAACTATCGAAATGGTGCTTATATACTTTCCATGTATTTCCACCTTTATTTCAGTCTTATTTGCGACAACATTTTCAAATCGACGACTTATCGAAAACCACAGATGCCCGTGGATACTCAACTAGCCGTCGCTTTGTACAAATTTGAAAATTATGGCAGTGCGGCCTCATACGGTCAAGTGGCAGGGAAATACGGACTAGGGGACGGAGGTACAATTATATATATTATGCAGAGAGTAGTTTCCGCAATTTTGAATTTAAAAAGAAATTATAATTTTTGGCCTGATGTGGATGAACGTGTAAATTTAGCAAATCAAATGGCGCATTTTTTGTCAGGATGTGTAGGCTACGTTGATGGGACACATATTCCCATTGCACAACGTCCCTCACGTTTTTACGCGGATGAGTATTTTTCCCGGAAGATAAATATGGCTTGCATTTACAAGTCATTTGTGACCATTCGAAAAAATTTCGCCATTACGTTGTGGGTTCCACGGTCAGTGTGCACGATGCCAAAATCCTAAACGAGTGTGGAATTGGTGCATCACCCGGTACCTATTTCACCAATGGTCAATGGCTTTCTGGAGATGGGGCGTATAGGTTAACAAAATATTTAATTGTCCCATTTCGAAGAAATTCAGTTGAAGGATCTGCGGAACAACGCAAAAAGTTCAACAAATTTTTTTCTTCCTTTTGAATCAAGATTGAACATGCTTTCGGAGTATTAAAGGCAAAATTTGCAAGTTTGAAGGAATTAAGAATTAAAATTGACTAAGCTGCTTCACACACATTTGCTTGTTAATGGATAGAAGCTTGTTTAATATTGTACAACATTGTTCGAAAATAATCAGATGTAGACTATTTTAAACTTTTACAAAAAAATGGAGTAGGAGAAACATGAGATTGATACATTGGAGGTGGACCGTTTAGAAGGGATTCAAAAAAGGAACAGTCTAGTTAACTTTTTTATGGAACACCATTATTAGAAAGAGTCTTTTTGAAAGAAAGAGAAAGAGAACCTCTGCCTCCCATTTTAATCCCATATAATTATGATTAAAAAATTTTAGTTGTTTTATTAAAATATACATGTATGTACTATAATGCAAATGCAATTGCATAAGAAATAAAATTATGGACAGAAAAGAATAAAAATGTTTAGTTTGGACGGAGAGACCCTCCGTTCATTTTTGCATATTCCAATCTGAAAGAATTTGAAAGTTCTTGCTGAATTCGGAACTTTTCAAGTTCCTTTTTTCTGTTCCAATTTAGCCAATTTGTGATTCATTTTGTCCTTTGCCTGTTCCTTTTCCCATAAAAATGTTTCCTCATTTAATGAAACGTCACTTTTTGTTTGTACAATTTGTAATTCAAGTTGCTTCCTTGATTGTTCACTCTGTAATTGAAGTGGCTTTTTTCAGCTTAATTCGTTTTTTGTCAACAGAGTAGCCTTCCATTTTAGCAAATTGTCGAACATTCGCAAGTTTGCTAAACTCACAAAGCCTTTGTGACTCCTCTCAGCTTTGTATCCTCCCAACACAGCTGCTTTGAGACTCGTCTGTCGGGTAACATTCAGCGATTCAGCTCCATGGTTGGTGGTGGTAGGAGGACATGATGATGACGACTGAACATATTCATCATCGTCGTCGTCGTCCGGTTGTGTCATTGGTGTCCGGTGCACGTTGAGATTTTTAATTTTGTTCACCAATATATGTAGTTTCGCTCTGATACGTCTTTTGTAAGGCTATCTTTACTCCGTAAACGACATCCAATTGGGAAAAATTAAGTCAACTTTTATCCACATATTCCGTGATAAAATCAAAAAATTTGATTCATTAAAGAGAAAAACTCCGTCATGCACACACACATACATTCTCTTCTTAGTATATAGTACACAATTAAATCAATATACGTACGTTTGACTGTTCCAGCGTCAACTCCTTCACCCGTTTTATGTTTCCATGTAATTGACTTGTCATGTGTTGCCTTTAATTTTGCAACCTTATTAACAATGCTAATATTGGTGGCATCAAGCAATAGCTTCATGTGTTTTGGAGGGTCTCCAACATTACTTGATAGTAGGCTCGAGTATTTGGTCGCTAATCACAAAAATTATCTCATCAAATTTTCAACTCAGGCTGCAACTATGGAATCACGCTTCAAATAAATACTAATAAATAAAATTACCTCAATATGGTGTCCAGCCTTCACTGTCTCACACATGTAGTTAAGTACGGCTTCAACCTCGTGATCGTTCCAAGTCCTTGTAGTTGCAATTTCATTATTTTTACTCTGATCAATTTGATCATTAGGTCTTGTCACTTTTTTAATCATTTCAAGTTTTATTTTTTATAAATGGCAATGCAAGGCAATGGGACAACAGAGAGAGAGAGAGAAGCTACAATCAAAGAATGGAAATATGAATGACGTTCGACAGCAATGCTTTTGACTCATGACCAAAAAAACACATGTTTTAGTGTGACAAGTAGAGGTTTAGAACAGGTCAAAACAAGCTCCAGTCTCTGCAGTAAAAATAGCATGAAAAAGGATAGGACCTTAGAAACCTCTTCACTCCAGTCCTCGTTTGGCCATTCAGCTAGCAGAGGTGACAGAGCCTACGGTGGAGAGCATCGCGGAAAGAGTGTAGAGAGTAATATTTGAGAACCCCTATTGTATTCCATGTTCATTCTCTCTCCACCTTTCACCCTTCCCTAAATGTCCGTTGTACTCAGAGAGGCTGAGAACTGAAGTGCACGAAATGTTACATAGTTATTAAAAATATCTTGTCAAAAAATTTAATGTCATTTATGGCAGAGAGTATTATAGCCTTATCGCACTGTTCAACTAGACTCATTTACCTGGGTATATGCGTCTAGTACAGTAGTGCATGAAGCCTCATTTACCCTTACGAGGGGGGGATTTTTTGGAATGGCGTTTTTAGCTAAAAGACGCTTAGAAGAGTCCTCTTCTCACTTAGTCAGGTGAGGGAAGGATAGTGCGTTATGATTTCCCTTCACTTAGTTAAACAAAATGCTTATGATTGGCTCAATTTTTGGCTCCCTTTTTACATGACGAAATACAAACTTTGAAACGTGGACATACACATACAATTTTGCTGCTGTCTTTTTATAGCATTGATTCACAATTTAGCAATTTTATACAGTTTGCAAGTGAGCCAATAGCAAAAACGAGAACCACTTGGGAGAAGCAAGAAGTAGTATGATCCTCCTCCTCAGACACATAAAATTGACACGAACAAATTTACCTTATGATTTAATTGACATTATTATACCTTTGAAATTGTAATAGTCTGTAGCTCTTTCAATTGGTGGGCTCACGGGAAAATGACATCCATCAATTGCTGCGACAGTCATTGGAAACTGCCACAGTTCTTCAAAAAGTTTTGCATTCTTCTTATATTCGTCTTCTGTATTTGGCCATCTAATCACATTTGGTCCCAGGAGTGAGTTGATAGCAAAAAATGAAATCATGAAAACAGTACTGTGCAGTTGTTGTGCCAATTCCAAACAAAGACGCTACATCTTTGATTTCACTACAAGAAGAGAGACACTTTATCCCCATACACACACGCTTCTTGACACAGAGCCTTTCGAAAACGTGTTTCACTTTTTTTCATATCAGGTTCAATGATTTTGACTAATAAATCCATTGTCTCTCTCGACATTCTGAAATTTGCATTAAAGTCGTGGTCCGTCATTCTTGGGACAACAAAGTCGTACCAACCCAAACATTTTGGTTTAAGCCAGAATGCAGGTTTAACCTCTCTGAAAAACCAAAATTTTAAAATGTGAAATGTT
>WJFB01001538.1:0-29806 GCA_009870185.1 Pygmarrhopalites habei | reverse complement strand
CACCAAAAAAAAAATTCTAGACAATCTTGAGAATACTGACTACTTCGGGTCAGAGAACAGGGAAATTTTATGAGTAATAATCGGAGATACGGCCAATCTAAGTTGTCAGAACTTAGAGAAATCACCCTGTAAAATGCACAAATATTTTCCCCTCCACCTTCCATGTTTTGTGGATGAAGCAAAACTCTCATCTTCTTTTGTTTTTTGAACAGGAACAGGAGAGAGAGATGAGGAATGAAAAGACGTTTTTTGATCTATAGACTGTACAGTGATTGAAATACGACAGAAACCTGTTTTACGCTCTTTCTCCCTTTCTCTCTCTCTCCCTTAAGTAAATGGAATGAAGACGGTGGAGGGACAAAACACAAAACACACACAGTACACAAGACTCCATGTCCCGCTCTATGTTTGTGTACATGTTAAATTTTTAAATGGATTCTGGTAGGTTTTGTCCCGTAAAAATTTTTGAAAGAGAAAGAGGAGTCTCTCGTGTACACTTTAAGTAAATAAATAAATAGCTGGAGGATGGGAAAAAGAAGGATAAAAAATGGAGGTTATGTAATTTTTGGTGGAAAGAATGGTATTTGACATTGTCCTTTTTTGGATTTTCTTTTTAATTTCTTCATCCTTTAAATAAGGGATTTAGAAAAAAGTTTTTTGAAAAAGAATTTGTTGTTTGAAATATTAAATTTTTTGATTTGTCAAATGATCCTTGAGAACATTGTCTGTTTTTGTCCTCATTTTTTTCCCTTCTTTGTGAACTAGATATTATAAGGGCAGGAGTACTTGTAATGAAGGGAAGAGGGAAAATGGATGTCATTTCTTTGCTCCTGTTGTTGATTGTTGATGTTGTTATTGGATGATTGAACAGTGGCAGAAAAAACGGTTGATTGCATATTTTGAAAGATAAATAGAGAAAAAAAGGGAGATCGGGAGCAGAATCATAAAATGGCGTTAAATGGACATGGACATGGGAAGAGTGGAGGACAGAGAGGAAGGGAAACGAGTTCTCTAATGACCCAATTAGGTGTCCTGGGTCCAGCCGTTTGACAATTTTTACGAGTGTCATTGTCATTCGCCATATTCTCATCTGAATATTTATTTGGAGGAGGAGGGAAGAATACAGCTACCTAAAATAATAAGATGTGTGCATGAGGAGTGAGGAGTATCAGATATCTTTGTGTGTGTGTGTTTTGTGCGGGTGTTGATGGGAGGAGGAAAGAGGTGTTGAGAAATGAGTACGGAGGAGAAAGAGGGGGAAAAACTGGTTGTTTAAAAAACTGATGTGTCCGTCGGTCAACATTACAGTCCGTCGTCCCTGCCATGGCATGGTATGTTGATGCAGATGCATACAAGGCGATGCAATTGGTCGTCATAAAGATGGACGGTGGAGATTGGGGCTGTTTTTGTAGGGGGATTTTTTCCAAAAAATTTACATGAGAAGAGACTACAGACGATGTGGATGTTGTAAATTTTTTAGTGTTTCTCAGAAAAACTTTTTTGAGAGAATGTGAACTTGTGTAATGGGTGAAGATGAAGGGAAGGGGGTGGATTAGTAGGGAATACGGTAAGGTGGTCCTGGGACAGTGTAAATATTGAGGGGAGAGACTCTGGTATTTGATTGTCCAAAAACCTAAAGGACCATGTCGGTCCTTTGTTATAGTGAATAGGATGAGCCGGTCCGTGGAAATATGCAGGGGGATTGTAAATGTTGAGCTGGAAATTCCTTGGCTGATTTACCTTGACATTGTACTAGGAAGATTGATGGAGGGAATGGTTTTGATAATACTGTAGCATTGGAGGGTGTAGAGGATGAATCATAGTTTATTATTATTACTTGGGAGATGAAGTTGCTGTTGTTGCTGACCATTTCCACCTGTTTACTACCGCATTAGGTTTCGGCTCCCTATGGACATTTTGTGTAAGTGTAGATTATTAAAGTATGAGTAGGCAATCTCTCCTGTTCGGTCCATGCGTGTGTTGAAGAGAGAGGGAGAGGGACAGAAAGAGACGCTTTGGAATTATTGCATTTGTCTAGGCCATCCTCAGCTTGGCTGAGCTGAGGTAGACAAAGTGAGGAGGAAGAGGGCTGAACTTATTAGATATTTTATTTATGATTGTTATTACGAACCAATCCTCATGGTAATTTTTGCTTGTAATTCTCCCGTCCATGAGGGTACACACAAGACACACACACATACACATATGTATGTATGTAGAGTGGGGTAAAAGAGGAGGAGGAGGTAACTTAATTTTTTGCTGGTCATCGTAAAATTTGAATCATTTTTTTCTTCTCTGCTCCTTCTGTGGTCACTCTCTCCCTCTCCTTATGTTGTGTGTGTGTGTGTTTGGCAAGGGAAGACCGCAGTGTAATTACAGTGCCAATATTTTAGATGAACAAGTACGTGAGTATGTTTAGGCCGTCCATTTAGCCATTTTAACCATTAATCCTGTCACGGGAGGAAACAAGACGTCTATGAGCCATATCCAATGTCCAACCCATACACTAACACACACACACACAATCTCAAAGTCCATTGTACATTAGAGCTCATGCAAGAGTGAGTGTACATTATACTATTTCTTTGACAATCCACTTCTTGACCATAAAAATCCTGTGTGTGTGTGTTTCTCCTTTTGTCTAATGTGAGGAGAGGAAGGGGGTAGTAAAAAAAGATAGTGTGTTATGTATGGTTATATCTTAATCCGTAATTGTCCTCTCCTACCCTGCCTCCTCCTCCTCCACTTCACAGAGTAATTCATTACCGTAATTTAATCATCATAAAAGCAATTACGAGTTAAATACCGAGAGAGAGAGAGAGACGTACATTGAAAGAGTAGGTTTTACTCACTGGAAAAAATTGGAGCAGCCAATGCAATAGGATTGTATCTATAATATAGTAGTGTACAGAGAGAGAGAGAGGCACATGTTAAGAAATAGTAGAGTCATTATAATTAAGCTGTCTCGGAAATTATCACGATTGTACATGACATGACACACAATTGTAAGTCTCCAATCTTCTTTTTATTCCCTCCACTTTCTAATGGAGAACACAATTTATTTTGCAATTTCACATTGACCTTTCATGTCACCATTTTTTTATCCACCCCTTTTTAATGGACACTGGACTACAGTCAAAGTTTAAATTGTGAAGTACTCCTTTGAATAATTAGGGACCGATTAATGATCAAGTGATATACCTAAAACAATCCGTACTTTTTTCCGCTGTATTTTTTGCGAATGTCCAAAGTCATTATTTTAGGATATGATCTCCACTAAAAGGTCTTCCACTGTACAAAATGTGCAGCTCTCTGCCTCTTTTTCTGTTCCTGACGTTTCCATAGTCAGATTTTTCCCTCATTCCGTCCCTTCACTACTCCAGACTCCAGCATCAAGAATTCTTCTTCGTCTTGTTCGTTCGTTGGAGAAGCAGCAACTGTGCCTCGCCTTTGTGTATGCGTGTACCTTCTGGATATCCTCAGAGACCCAAACCATCTTTAATTAGTCAGCGAGTCATTAAGAGTGATGGGGGGAAGCCTTGAAGAGTTTTGTTCATGCTCCCTCCATCACGACGACGAACGAGGAGGAGAGAGGAGAGAGATGATGTTGAAGACTCTGGTGTATGTGTGTGTGTTTTACATTCTGGTTTACTACCGAATACAAAATGTGAGGCGAATGAGGAGGCTAAGGCCGCCATGTTCGGCTGAGAAAAGAGAGAGAATGGTAGGGAAAATTCACGCGAGCACACGTCTCGTGTCTTTCAAAAAAAGAGACCGAGAAAATGATGCACGGATCTCCCTCCTCGTCTTATTCCATGCATACGGGAGGAAGAAAGAGGAGGGGAGAGGATAAAACGTGGGATGAAAAAAGTATTCGTTTTTAACCGTCAAAGTCTTCGTGTGTGTGTGGAGAGAGGAGGATTTTGACTGGAAAATTTCTTTTGCCTCTACGTGTTCTTAATTACAAAAATTCATAATATTTATTCTTTCTAAATTCAGAATTACTTCCCCCTCCTCTTTTCCACTACATTTATATTGTGGCAGGAGAGACAGGGAGGGAGGGAGTGTCAAAATTGTAAAAAAAAATTTCTTATATATATTTATAAAGTCATTGCCATTGCCATGGCCTCATCTTCTCCCTTGATAAGATGGAAAAATTTGGAAAAAATGTCCTTGTGAGTTTTCACCCCTTGTGTACTCTACCGTACTTTATGTAGTAGAACACCCGGGTTGTGTTGAGAGTGGGTGTGGGGATTTTAGTGTGTTGGTTTGAATAAATACGGTATACATATGTCATATGTGTGTGACTGTGTACGGATTGTGAATGTGCAGGGGCTGACAAATGGGTAAAAAAAGTTGAGATTTAGAATTTTCACAGGGATAACTTTTGTAATAACATATTCAAACCACATCAAATGGGAGGAGGGGAGAGGGGAATATAATAATGTGCATAATGTGGGTGAGTTAATGTAAAATATTGTAGAGGAGAGAATGAATTTATTGTTGATAGTCTTGTATTATTGTCTTGAGAGTGATATGCTATTCTCTTGTTCTGCAAGCCATTGTCTACTATGTAGAATGTGTGTGCTGTGCTGTATGAGTCGCATTATTAAGGAGCAGTGCGAATGTGGATGGAGAAAAAGGGGAATGAGGGAATGAAGGAAGCCATTGAAAATTTGAATGAGGGGAAATTTTTTTTTAAGGAACTGAAAGATTGAGACTGAAAAGATGAGACTGTCATGTCATGTCTTGCTAATTGCCTACGCTCCCGAGATGAGGAAAAAGTATGACATTTGAACATGATTTAATTTTTTATGACAATTTTTCCTCCAGGCATCCTCCTCAATTTTCTCTCCTCTCTCTCTCGTCTTTTCATACCATATGCTGTTTTTCCAGACTGTACTACTACTGTGTAGTGTGGTGTTGGTGGTGATGGTAGTGTGTGTGTGTGTGTGTGTGTGTGAATCTCGAAATAATAATATTAAAAGTTAACAAAGACACTCTTCCCATTCTCTTTGCATATCTCGATTTACTTGTGCTTGTGCGCTAACGTCCATTATTTTCCTCATAGGGAAGGGTGAACCAGCTGCTCATTTCTTGACTAGTTTTTTCCCTGAAACGTACTTTCGCCTGTCTCAATGTCTTTGTGGGTGTCTACTACTTGAACCGCCTCACACATATGAGTGTGTGGAGAAGGATTTTTTTGTGATTTTCTGCACACACAAATTAAATTCCTCCATGTCCATGTTCAGACTAAAAATCCACTTTAATTACATGCTTATTACCGTCTACATTTTTTTGCAATTCTACTTTATAAAGGATATGTACTCTCCTCTCGTGTGTGTTTACTGTAGCCAGGTTTATTCGCAATTTTGTTCAAATTTTGCACGGTTAGCCCTCCTAAACTTTCTGTCAGATCATTGTTTTCATGAAAACGGCACACAGGCAAGACAGACTCTACTTGTGGATAAAGTGAGTGACAGCTATTCTTGCAAGTCGTCAATTTTTTTTGTGTACTACTACTACTACTAAAAGTACACAGAATTTGTGAAGGATTTTTTGCAACGTGGAAATGCGGTGTGTGTGTGTGTAGTTGACCAATTTGGCTGGGTCCAACGTGATGGAAGAACGGGTTTTGGAAGGGATACGTTAATTGGACATGACGTGTTGTGTTTGTGTCACATGTGCATGCGATGTCTTGACCTATGACAATGATCCAACGACAAGGACTAAGACAGCATTTTTATTTGTAAAAAAGTACGGAAGAGGGTTTAAATGATTTGGAAGGGGAACCGTTGGGACATATTTGAGAGTCATGGACAAGCCAATCTTATGACATGGTGTACAACAGTTTATGAGAAGACCCCGCATTTCATTGTGCAGTTACATTAATTGATTCTGAGAAAAAAAAATTTTTTCAATGTTTGTTTTTCAAGGGATCATTTATATAGTATAAAAAATCCCATTATAGTTTTGTCTGGAGGGTTATTGTGGAAGGAGTTTGTCATCATTCTTATTTTTATATCTGTCCCATTGTAATCTTCCGCTGTTTGTTCGGAAATCGATAAGCAATTCAGAGGGAGGAGAGAGCTTTTACGCACCTAAAAATTTCCCAAATGGAATGAAATGGAGGATGCGAGTCAAAGTCAAATTGATCATAGATTCTGTGTGTGTGTGTATATGTGTATATAGAGTTTTTTTAGGTGGGATAATAGTATATACATTTTTGACGTCTTTTCCCGGGAACAAATTTTTTTTTCTCCGTTTTCTCGGTGGAGGGAATCGAGGGGAGGAGGATGGAGGTAGACAAGTCGGAAGAGAGGAAGCAGCAGGCGGGTGGGAGAGAAAGAGACTGCAATTTTATTCGTCTAATGTGCTAGTCCAGTTCCAACAGCGCACATTACACTCTCATATCTACCGTATTGATCAGATTGTAGTACAGACTCCAGGAATTTCTAAAATAGTGTCATTTTCGTGTAGAGCGAGATGTGGAGACAATTCGAAAATTCACGGTATACTTCAGTGTGGATTTCAGACTCGTATGTACAGGGATAGTGGGAAGGACTTTGATGGGGGGTTTCTGACCAAAGCTATTTTTTTTTATCAACCCTTCGTCTCCCATTATGATTCCATATCCTCTTCCTCTGGATATCAGGATCTTTTGCTATGACTCTGTCTCACACACACGCAGTTTAGGAAATTTTGTGGAGACAAGTTGCACATTGTGTTTTCCATTGAGATAGTTCCTTTCTCTACTCATTTTTGTCCGTAGGGTATCCAAACTTTTCCTTCCATCTTGATCATCCTATGTGTCACATGGGGGATGCAGACACACATGTGTTGTGTGTGTTGTATAGATTTTGAAGAAAATGCACAGTTTTTTCGAGAGTAAAAGTTGGTAATTTGTATTTCTCAAGGAGAAGTGCATGAGATGACATCCCACTTGTCTGAAATGAACACTTTCATTTAATCTTATTTCCAATGCATTAAATCCGTATTGCGTAATGCGTGTGTATGGCATACACTGTATGCCTCCAGTAGTCCAGAGAAGATGGAGGGATGTTTCCAGTACAATGTTCCATGTCCATAAACTCATCTGTGTGTGTGGAAGAAGATGATGATGAGATGGAGGAAGAGCTTTCTCAAGTGTGTGTGTGTGTGTGTGCTCCTCCATAATTCTGAACTGTATGTAAGAAATGTGTATGCTTTGATCCATCTCTTGGTGTGTGTGTGTGTGTGTGTGTGTTAGGATGGGGTATGGGTAGTAATAGCAAATCGTTATTTTGGTTGAAAGAAGTCATACATCATCGGGCAAAAAGCCATTTACCCATTGTTCCTCCTCCGTCATATTGGGGCATTAGGCAGGGAGGAGGAGGCAAACAGAGCAACATAAATGATGAAATTGTATATATGAAGAGAGAGAGTGTGTGTCTGTAAATCTATATTTCTTTCACAACATCCTTTCTATAACAATTCCAACTGGTTCTTCCAAAGAGGAGATGAGAGAAGGAAGAATTTTTTGAAGAAAAATGGAGGAAAGTGGGAACAATGAGAAATCGGATAGGAAAAAGAATCGCTCCGGTTAGTTTCCACTAGCAGATCATGATCATCATGATGGTAGAGTGTGAGTGGGGTAAAAAATTGGTGGAAAAAATTGAAAAGGATCAAAATTTTGTGAGGCACACACACTACACACACGCACTTGCCATTGTAATTGCGGTATGAAATGAGGGAAATAATAGAAAATGATGGGAAAATTGAGGACATTGACTTGAGAAAAATTGTACTGTACAGTATAATGTGGGAAGAGTGATGTTAAATATTTTTAAATTTTTGTATTTTTGTCAGAAAAATGTTCTTCTTAATTCTAGGATTTAGGATATAAAGATGTAACTCTGAAGATGAGACACATTTTTGGAAAGAGAGAGGGAAGAGATTCGTCTGTACGGTTTGAGAATTTAGTGCTCAATCTTTCAAGTGTCTTTGCTCAAGTGGTTGTCGTTTTTCTCTCTCTCTCTTTCTCTCCCAGATATATAATATATTATTTTGGATATACGGGAGAGGAGAGAAGAAAGGAGGGAGAGATGGAGAAACAAGGGGAATGGGATTGTGAGATTGAGACTCAATCAGGGAGAGGGAGAAGAGAAATGGTTTTATTGCACTCACAATATCCGACTCTGCCGTAACTTCCATACATTATTATTATTATATATTGTACAACTATGAAGAATGATGAGATGTAGGTGCTTGGTGCATCATGGTCTGTCTAGAGAGAGAGAAAAGCTTTACCTAGTGTACGACCACAGTCTTGTCTTTTGTGTAATACAAGACGTTTTTTTTCTCTCTCTTGTTTATCACATTTATTGTGAGGAGAGTTTGGGAATAAGGAGGAGGAATAGAATGGATGTACAAAAGAGATGTATGACCTGTCATTGTGGTTCTTGACTTACTTTTTTTGTCTTTGTTACAGGTTCCTTTCCCTTCCACAGTCGTAGTCCCAGTTGGATGAAGATTTGACTCGTTGTCACCGGGGAAAAAAAAGTAAGGATACGTTACTCCTAAATTTGCAGTTGCATCAAAATCATCATCCTCCATAATGTAGATATACAGTAGAACTTAATCATTGCACTGTGTGTGTGTGCTATGCTATATTATGTACGGGGAAATGTAAGTGAGGAGGGGAGATATTGACAAATTTTTGTATAAATGAAGATGAAAGGAGAAGAAAGTTTAGTTTGAATTGAGCCGAGTTTCTTTTTCTGATTGTGATTGTGAGTTTTGTCGGTCGGGAGCGATTTGGCCGGATCCCAAGATTGCAACAATAAGTAAAAGATAGAAAGATGTATATATTGAGACCAAAGTTTATTCTTCTTTGGGCGAGAGAGAGGGAGAGAACACGTTCTTTGAATAATATAGGAATAAAATTTGGGGGAGGAAATAGACTGGATTTGGACTTTTTTTACAGTTCCTCCACTTTTCCCCCTACACACACACAGTTTGTAGACAGGGTGAAAGAATGAGAGATATAAGGGGAATGATTTCATTTGGATTGCGTGTGTGTGTGTAGGTATAGAAATGAAAAGCCATAGGATTCTCTGTGGAAAATCCTGATTGTCGATGTTTAAAAGAGCAAAGCTTCACTCTTTCACATTTAAGGGGGAGGCTAAAATTTATTTAGCATGCAAGCATTACAGACAGACGAAAATCAGACCAAAAAGTTGGTGTGTCGTATTTGGCCAGAGGAGTCATAACAAGAAGAAGAAAAGGACAATCTCAGAAGGAAAAAAAGAGGGAAAAGTTTTTTTTTCACGACAAACTGAATGGTTTGGGAAATTTAGCATATGGACAGGGAGAAGGGGCAAGGCTAAGCATGGATTGTATGGATATTGAATTAACCATGGATGGATTTCCTCAATTTAATTAGATACATGAACTCCTCACATTACAGTGCGTGTACGACGTCTGTGTATGTGTGTGTGTGTGGAGGGGAGGGTGGGGGAAGGAGCTTTAGTTTGACTCTCATTTTGAAAATGTCTCTGATTTATGAAAAGGTTTAAGGAGTGACTTTATGAAGATTATTCTGAGGTCCTCTCTTTTTTCTGCTGAGAGTGAGGGGGATGGAGACACAACCCCTTGTGGGAAAAATTGTGGGATTTGTTACATGCATTTCCCCCTCCTCCTCTCCTTTTCTATCTCTTTTTTTTCTGTTCAGAGTGCAATGGCATGGAAAAGAGGCTACTTTTGGAGGATTTTGTGTTTGAAGGATTTAAGATTTTGATTATGGCCAAAGATTGTTTTAGAATTGTGAATCTAGAATAAATGTACTCTCTCTCTCTTCCTCGTGTGTGTGTGTGTCGTACATAAATTCGCATTACCCAGTATAGACTTGAAAGTGAGGAGGGGGAGAGCTGTCGAGCCATAGCTGTGAGCTTTAGCACAGTAAATTGAGAGACATGAGAGAATTTGTGCTCAAAGTATTGTTATTTCTGCTCTATATGTGTGTGTGTGTGTGTGTGTCGAGAGTGGGTGGGTCAATTTTTCATTGTGACAGACGACAATGTTTGTTTGTTAGCTGCCATTTTCTCAATTGTGTCTCCGTCAGATCTAGATCCATAATAAAGTAGGAGACACTAAGGTTCATCTTTGGCATCCTCCTCTTCATCTCCTCACTCGTGTGTGTGTATCTCATTAATATTTTAAAGTCAAATTAAGAGGGACAACCGGACTCCTCTCACACACACACACACACGAAGACACGTCCAACACACAAAAAATCTTGCTGTGTTGTTCTTGTCCTGAAGAAAATGATGAACCAAATTGAAATTCAATTAAAAATGAATGTTAAATATACACACATTCAAAATGAGGGTGTGTATCAAATTTTTTTAAATCCTGCTCTCCTTCCCACACACGCACATGTTTATGTGGATACATAGGATCGTCGTAGATAATCCGACTTGGGCAGAGAGAGAGAGACAAAGACTTAATCGTTGATCGTCGTGGAAGAGGAGCAGTGGCGGAGAGATGAATTCCTCGTCACATGTCACTGCCTTCAGAGAGAGAGAAGATATAAAAAAATTCGTCGTCGTCGTTCTGTTGTCATCTCTTTATTTTGTAAAGTCATAGTTTGATTAGAAGAATTCAAGGCCGGACTGGCTCTCTTTCTCTCTCTCTCTCTCGAGAAGGAACGTCTCTTAGTGAGATACACAACTCTTTTTGTCCGGGGCAGAGAAAGAGAGGAGGCCGTGGAAAATGTAAATATAAGAACATATTATAAAACAATGGACCGCCTTCCCTGACACACAAAAAGAGATAAGAAATGAGACACACACACATGTAGATTCTGTATATACGTGTGTGTTACACTAGGCCTTTAGTTCTTGGGCAGACTCCTTCCTTCAGTTCTTTGTCTCAGTTTTGTGGGCTTTTGGCTTCTGGTTTTCACTTTTTGTGTTCATTTTTCCACAGTAAAAAGTATGGGGGAGAGTGGGGAGTGTGTGTGTGTGGTGGATTCCTCCACATCATCATCTTCCTAGAGTAGAGTGTAGTATCCTCGCTTTTAAGGGTAGCTCGCGTTTTTAGAAGAGAGTTATATTGAGATTTTCTATCCTACAATTTTTCCACAGAGAGAGGGAGAGAGATGGAAATGAACAAGTGCAATATGTAATGTAATACAATGAGACAAGATTTTTATTACCTGCCCCTTCTCTCTCTCTCTCCCTCCGTGTATGCCTCCTTCTCTCCTATTGTCGACTTTTATTTCACTTTACTTTCGGGAGAACTCATTTCAACTTTTTCTCTCCTCCGCAGTCCGCACAAAATAGTGTGTAGTGCGCGTTGAGTGTTGGCGGTAGAGTTTTTTTTGCTGGGAGAGGAAAAGGAGTGAATGAAATAAAGTACTTTATTCTTTATGGTAGTCATCCTTTTTTCGTTTCATAACGTCCATGTAACAGAGAGAGAGAGCATGTGTGTGTGTGTGGAGGCCTCCCCTTATATCTCGTCCATTAATCGTGGAAAATTCGGGATTCTAACATACACAGTGTATGCAAAGCATAAGGACCCACAAACTATGGTGGTGTATGTGTGTGGTAAAATATGAAAGAAATAAGAGAATTGCAGGTAGAAGACAAGACGAGGAATGTAAAATTGGGGAAAAAATAAAGAATCTTTTTTACCCACTCTCTTTGTGTCTTGTACACTTTAATGAATATGAAATAGCCTATGTAAACTATACACATACACACCCGGTACAATAGAGTCTACCTTTCTGTGTGTGTGACTGAGAGAGAGAGACGGGCCGTCCACAAAAAAATCTTTATGAGTAATATGAATTTGACTACACAGATACACACACACATGAAATGCCACTGTCTGTGCCAGGAGCTGAGGAGCCACAGTTCTAGTCGTCTGTGTGTGTGTGTGTATTTGTCACGCTTTTGGCCTTCTTCATGGAATTTCTTCCTCACACATAAAAACACACACACACCTTAAAGACACATGGAATATTATAAAAGGAAATCTGAAGCACCAGAAAAAGTGTCTTGGTTCTATGTACATTAGAGAGTGTGTAGATGAGAGAGAAAGAGAATGATGCAAAAAAAGTCACTTTAATGTTCCCTATTTAATCGAGGTAATTTACATTTTTTAAATTCTCTCCGTCCACGTTCTTCCATTATGAAAGGACCACACTAACATTCACATCCATGTTCTCCTCAAATATGTTCCTCGGAACAGACTACTGTTTGACGGCGTGTGTGTGTCTGTGTGTCTCTGTCCTCTGTACAGCTGTCGAATGTGGGATCGAAATTAAATAAGCTTTTGTATGCTCAAGGATTAAGGGCACACACGTATGGAGTGTACGGTAGGGAGTATAGGGAGTAGGTTTGGGGCTATGAGAGTGAGAAAAAGATTTTTCAGGTGGATTTTTACCAGCCAGTAATTTGTTGGTCGACTGCACTCCACATATCCACGCCTATTTATACCAAACGCACACACTACACACAGAGAGAGCAGACACACACAGGGAAAAGTTTATAATTTAATGGAATGATGGTGGAGCCAGTTCCACTATTACTACTACTATCGGTTATGAAAAATATCATTAAATGGAATAGTAAAAGTATGTGTGTGTGTGTTCAACAGTTTACATTTACAATTAGTCCTCTCTCAGCCTGACTACTTTGAGCCGGAGAACCTTGATTCTTGCACTTGCACTCTCAGAGAGAGAAAGGGAGAGAGTCAATTAAGTTTTTGCCCTGTGAACGGATGATCGTAATTTAATTTTTTGAAAATATCTACTACACCTTTTTTTGCTCCGTCTCCGTCTCTCTTCTTATAATTCTTCCTTTTGTGTGAGTGTATGTGTAGTGTGTAGTTGGGTGTAAGGTCAGAAGACTTGGTTGGGAAATAGAGAGTGAGAGGGATGGTTTATGAAAGGAATTCCTCGAGAGTCACTTTTGACTATTAAATAATAGAGAGAGAACTTTGTGTTTTACATACAGAATACAGACAGAAAGAAGAAGGGAGGCACAGGCATGGTCTACACGACCTCCTTTAATTGTTCTTTGATGTAGAATTGAAAAATCAAAACAGAATTCTCAAAGTTGTTTGAACTCTCTCTCTCTCTTCATCTCAAAGTTGGTCTTGAAAAGGAGATAGACGGTATGATTGTAGAAGGGAATAAAGAGAGAGAGGGTTGACATTATCATGGAAATGTCAAAACTGTCTTACAGAGAGAAAGAGACAATCAGATGAAAACCACCCGCCCTCTACTAATTTACTTTTTTGGAACAAGTTTTTGAGAGTTAAAAAAATATTATATAGTTTTTTAGAGCGATTAATGAAGGTGAGGACAGCGGAGGAATATCTACAGATAAGAGAGAAAGAGAGAAGACAAAGACAAACCCTGTAGGCATTAAGCTTTTAGAGGAACGGAGAGGAGAAGAGAAAGATGAATAAGGTTGCACACGTTTGAGGGAAGGCTAAATCTCTTTATTTTCCCAAGGATTAATCGATGACGAATGACATTTGCGGTCATTGTTACAGGGCGGATAGTGTTCCTTCCTTCTCTCTCTCTTCCTTTGCTGAGTAATAGTTGAACTGTCTGTGTGTTGGAGGAAACTTAAAAAAATGGAGATAAAACCAAAGAGGAAGTTGACTGAGCATTTACTCACATCTTTTTTAGTTAAGTTTGCACACACAATTTTCTCTATTCTTGCATGTATTCTCCTTCTCCTCCAGCGTAGCTTTCAACACGGTCAGATTACCTTTTTTGCACGTACATCCGTTCATCCTGAATCATGAAGATGCAAAAGTGGAGAAAAAATCATAATGGTAAAAAATGTGCATGTAAAAACACACACACACCAAGAAGAGGGGAGAGAGAGGTGATGGAGGAAACTCCGCCCTTGCCATTAGTGTAGTGTGCGTTGATTGCCAATTTTTCTATTGTGTACACTCCGGCTTAGGGTTAAACGTCTGACTCTTCTTCTCCTCCTCCTCCTCAACAATCCTCCTTCCAATGCTCACAGCCAGGAACTGTCGAGAGTGTGAGTTTTGTGTGTTTGCATTCAAAATATATAATAATTTCCCCCTTGTTTTATCTCCATCTCGTGTACCCGGACTCATGACACATTCACTGAATGGTTGTACCGTATTCTTTTTGATGGAAGCCGCTGTGATCATTACATCACAGAGGCTAGATTTTTCATGGATGGATTTATACGGTAAATTGTTTGGATTTATGTGATTCAGGGTAAAAAATTCTAGGATGCCCCGGCAACGCGGTTGTGTGTGTGTGTGACTGTGCAAAAGTGGTTGGGTGTAATTAGTTAAAGAGATGCATGGGTGCTGGAAGGAGATATGAATAGTCAAGGATCGACAATCGACATCCACCTCTTCTCTCCTTGTTCCATGTTAGTTAATTGCGATTGCACAACCCACAGCACAGTCACTGTGCTTTGTATGTACAGTTTGGATTGGGAATAAAGTTTAAAGCTAAAGGTGGTTGTACTGATTGCTCATCTGAGAAGATGCACCAGTGTGTGTGTGTGTGTGGATTTTGTATTATATTTTGAACCTTGAGGCGACAGGAGGAAATAATGACATCAGAGTAGATGAGAGAGAGAGAGAGAGAAGAGGGGAACGCCATGGAAAATTTAATGCGAAAATGAGGGAATTATTATGAGTTGTTGTGTTTATCAAGGGATGAAGAGGGGATGTATGTGGATGTGGAACTCCTTGGCTAAAGGCAATGATCATAACATGAATTGGCCCCTGTCCCCCTGTGTGTGTGTGTGTGTGTGTGTGTGTATGTTGTGTGTGGAGCATTGATAGTTTTAGTGGTAGCTGGATGTTGATATCCTTACAAGGTAAATCTGCATACATTTTATGTTTACATTTTTACATGACACTCCGTTCCCAGGGCATGAGCAGAATATAATAAGACGGATGCTGATGCTGTGTGTGTGTCTATGTGTTTGTAAAATGTGGATGGAGTGAACGTGTTAACCAGCTCCTCACAACCTTTAAACTGAAGTAATAAACATTATTGGTAAAAACACAGAGGGAAATATACACATGCGATATGTGAAGGATCACAAATTAAGATTTCTTTCCCTCTCTCTCTCTTCCTCTCGCTCTGCGTTAAAATGACAGAGGAGGACTTATTTGTTTGGATGTAACGCCAACTATTAACGTTACTTATCCTGTCTCATCTTGTGTCCGCTTGTCCTCCACGAGTGAGTGTGTGTGTGTGTGTTGTGTATAGGGAGAAAGAGAGCGAGAGACATGAAATACGTCTTTTTCTTCCAAACTGTCATCAGTATGCTGTTCGCACTCCGTTTGTGGTCATAACTCAGTTAATCCTAATTCAAATTCTTGGAATATCCTCCACCTCCATCCACCTTCTTCAGTTCTCATCGTCAGTGTGTGTGTGTGTCATGTGCGTGTGTGGGGAGGTTGGAAATATGTAAAAATGTTGAGAGCACACACACTGTGCTCAGGACTATTTACGTCCACACCTTCATTAACTGAATAGACCGACTGAAAATCTCAGTTTGTGAGGAGGTGAGGGGACAGATTTTAGGGATTAATCTCATTGGTCATCATCTGTGTGTGTGTGTATGTGTGTGTGTGAAATAAAGTATTTTAGGGGAAGAGATGCAAGTTATAACAATAGGTTTTAAATCTGTATTATTATTATTGTGGACTGACAGGTTGAGACAGTGCTAAAGGATTTAATGATCACTTTTTCTCCACACACATTTCATGTACACTCTCACGTCTCTCACAACTAGAACAGGTCTTCATGTGTGAGTGTGTGTGTGTTGGAAATGTTTGACAATGTATCGGTAGATAAATTGATGTAGAGTGCCACAGTCACAGAGAAGAAGAAGAGCAGAGACAGATGATTAGGAAGAGAGAGAGAGAGAGAGAGAGAGATTTTTTCAATGTTGGCTCTCTTGTTGATTTTGGACTGTGATGATGAAGGGAGGATTTGCATGGAGATGTTCTATATATTGAATATTTTTCTCAACTGACTGACATTGCATTGGCAGGGTATGGACATGTTTGTGAGTTAATAGATTCAGATTAAACATCCCAAGACTCTCTTCTTCTTCTTGTCCTTGTTGTTGTTAGTGTGTGTTTGTGTGTTGGGCTGATTCATTTTCGTCTCATTTAAATTCAATGACGGAGAGGAAATCGTAAAGATGAGCTGTGAGAAGTAGAGAGACACACACAACTCACATACACAGAGAGAAGGAGAGAGAGATTGAACTATGACCGTTTATGCAGATATTGTACAGTTTTGGTCTGACCAACATTACGCACTGACATAAACAGAGACAGACGTACTCACACACACACACAATGTAGACACAATGACGATCATGAGCATGATTATAAACAAGTAATAAGTTCACCGATCCCGTTAGCCCTTCTTCTCCTGCTGCTGCTTCTGCTGTCTCTGACGTGTGTGTGTGTGTTGACTGTGACTAGTCAAATCAGGGTTTGTGGTAAAGTTCCTTCACATTTCAATGTGGTAGTAAGTGCAAAGGTAAATATCACACAGACTGGATGGAGATAATAATAAATTGTACAATTGCATTTTGCCTAAACAGAGTGTGTGTGTGTGTGTGTGTGTGGACTGTGGACCCTACTCCTCTGAACTTCTGTGTCGTGTTGTGGTGAGGGTATGCGGTAAAATTTTCTGTGATGATGAGGCGGAAGATATGAATGATATGTACCATTTCTCTCTCTTTTTTTTCTTGGCCCCTTGTAAATTAAAGCATATTAGAAAATCCACATGGATCCCGTCCGAAGGGGAAAGACTTGGTGTGTGCAAAAGGTATCCTCATGATTATGCTTATTTTGTGTATTGATTGTGTGTGCACACACCACCATCATCAGTGTGTGTGTGTACATCCCGTAATGTCCTCATAAAAAGAGAAGAGTCAATAATCGATGTACACAGGGAAGCAGGGACTGCCGAGGGAGTGAGCATGATTGGACTGTACAGTACAGGATGTGTGTATGTGTGTGTGTGTGATGTTGTGGTGTCTGGGACTTTATGATGGAAGAATTGGGGAGTGGATTTTTTCTTTTTTGACTCCACTCTCTGACTGACTGTGTGCTGTGGTGGGATCATCTGGAGAGGTCATCTCGATTCATTTGAATCAGAATTGAAATTGATGTGGAGTACAAAGTGGATGCTAACACACTACACACACACACAGCACACAGCATAGCATAGCACACATAGAGCAGTACACCCCATGTGATCGAGAGAAACAGCGGAGGAACAACAAATAGACAAACAGAGGGAGGAGAAGAGGAGAACACTCTTCTCGTCTCTATCTCTTGGAAGAGATGTAGGCTACATCAAATTTAGAATAACTAAATTGAACCACATGCAGGATCCTCACACTCACACACACACTCTCTCGTCTCTCTCACAGAGACACGATCAGTGATAAGGAGAAGAGAGGAGAGGGAAAATGAGGGTCGTGTGAGTGTTCCATTCAATTGGAAATATTCGTAATGATCAAATATAGGGAATTATCATATAGGAAGTTGGGTTGCGGCTCTCTCCAATGTGTTTGTAGGTTCTCAACATTGAAATTTCATTATCATCCTGTTTAAAATTCAAGAGTGTCATTCCCTTTCCCTTTAGGAAAAGAGCTGTAGCAATTCCATCCTGCACAAATCTCTATTTTTTTTGTTGGTGAAGTATTAAATTGAAAAAGTTATCATAATGATTGCTCTTCTAATTATGAAGAAAAATTGGAAGGATATTAAATGAAGCTATTTTAAACTATTTTAAAATGTCATTGTTTTTTTAGGATTGGGTATCAAGCTGAAGCTAAGCCTTGTATCCTAGTATGGCTAAAATGAGATGCAAAAAGAGGAGAAAGGAATAGGTGGCATTATACTTTCGTGCAGAGCGAAAAGAGTTACACGAACATATGTAGTAGTAACAATGCAATGAGGAAAATTACTTGAGGCAATGATGTACTCCCTCAATACTCATGACTTGCAATAGTTTAAGAATGCCCTGCGTGTGTGTGTGTGTGTTGAACTTGATTTTGTGTGAGGATTGTTCGTTTGCATATTGTAGGTGGATGTGGATTTGGATTTAAAAGGTACAATTAAAAGTTGCCAGTTGTGTTCTGTACAGACAAGCACATTTGAACTTAGAAGCCAGAGTAGTATTACATAAAAAGGAGGAGAGGGAATAAGAGTGCGAGAGAGGATTGTCAGCCTCACCTCAATCTTTGGATTTATTTGTTGAGTTTGGGGGAACCTCCATTTTATATTAATATTGAACGAAATAAATATGTTGATTCTGTTATTGAATAATATGTAGAATGAAAACATGCACACACACAATAAATCCACGATTTCCCATTTACAATGGTGTGTAAGCTCAATGATCTTTGCATCGTGTATGTACATTAAAGGTGAAGAAGGAGAAGAGCAGAAGACGTCCGTTTGTTTGTTGGAGACGTGCATATAGGAACTGCATTGCTCCCAGTGACTTGTGACTTCATTTCTTTCATTTGCGTTTTGGATTTTTGGGCTCTCGGCACTCACCTCGGCACGTATTTGTGTTACATCTGCGTAATGTGTACTGGCTACACAGTGTACGTGTATGTGTTGGTATTTGCTCTGGGAATACAGAAGACAGCATGAGTTTTCTTCATAAAATAAATTACTATTGGTTGATGGTGTCTTCTGATAAATGTGTATATGATGGAATATACAACAAGTCCAACTCTCATGTGTCCTCATTTGTATGTGGTTGTGAGGCTAAATCATAAGCACATTGTGTGTGTGTGTGTGGATGTGCTTCTGCTTCTTTTTTCTCCTATTTGTATGGCTTAACTCTGGCTCAATCCATATATTTCCAAGAAAAGGGAGGGAGGAGAAGGAGAGGATGTGAAGAGATAGTTTATTGTGGTAATCAAAATGCATCTTGCATATCCTTCTCCATAAATTGTTGAGTGTGGAATGGAGAGAGTGAGTGTGTGTGTGTGTGGAGCTGAGGGAAAACAGACCAGGGAACAGACAGACGTTTAAGGAGGACAGATTGACTTTGGTTTTCCGGTATCGGTGGCTATTACAATGTATGATCATCAACTATTAGAGAGCACAGCAGAGAAATGAGAGAGTGTGTGTGTGGGTTTCGGATGCAATTTTGGTCGATACTTTTGAGTTATTCAGTCAAGCGATGCGTTATTGTGTGTGTGTGAATGTGGATAGGGAATATTTCTTGTCATAAGGAAGGGTCTTTCCTTAGACCCTGCATACGTGTGTGTACTGCGTGTGTGTGTGTGTTGGGAGGGATATTTTCAAGTTTAAAAATTGTTTGACTTTTCCATGTACATCCCCATTTCCTCTTTTTTGTGAGGTACATGGACCTGGAATGTGTGTCTTGTACAATTGACTACATATTGTGCAATGTAATGAGAATGGGGAGGGACATTAGTGGCTGTAAGTAACTCTGCCTTACAATCTTATGTATTTCCAGAGAGAGAGAGAGATGTGTGTGTGTGGAGGTTGAGCAAAATGAGGAATCGGTAACAACTGTTTCTCTCTCGAAAAAAGGTTTTCTTTCACTCCCAACCGCCCCTTGTAGGATCACACACACACACAAAGTCACATGTGCTTCCTTCGTCTGGTGTTATGTGTGTAGTGGGTTGAAGAATGTGTGTGTTGACTGTGGAGGAGGAGGAAGAGAGAAGCCCAAATCTCTTGAATTTTACTGTGAGAGAGTGTGTGTGCATGGTCTTGCACTTCCTGTTTTTGGAGTAGAAGGGAGATGATTGTTAGGATGATATTGTCATGTATGATTGGAGGAGAACCTCACACTTGCCCTTCTCAGTCCAAGTTTCAAGTGTTTTTCAATACATTGGAATAGGATTTCTGGAGTTACATATTGCGGTTTTTAAAACATGACTCCCCCAAATGTGTGTGTGTGAGTCACACTGTGAGTAGGTGGGTCGTGAAAATGGAGTGCGAAGACTGTCTCCACATGTCATGGAGGGTCTCGGATTGCAATTTTCTCGATGCGAAAACCAGAGAGAAATGAGGGTCCTGGAAGGTAGATTTGCAGAGGAGGAGTACTCTGCATTTGTCAGGAGGGAAATGGAATCTCAAGTTGCTAAAAGTGCGAAGATTTTAACTTGTGTGGTCAATTTAAAAAAATATTTTATACAAAATATTTGGCTCCCCTTGGACAATTAAAAGGTAGTTTCAATCTTAAAAAAATCAATATTTCTTTAGGGAAGGATGGCGTAACATGTCGTTTTTTTCGACATGTACTTTACATTGCATCTCCTCCTCTTCTTTCCCTTTTGCTTGTGTACACTCAAAGACAACAAAGGCGGGGACGACATGGCAGGGACACATCCAGTATTTAGCGGGGCCTCATTTATGAGGGGGAGGGGAAGAAGAGTCTTTGGTCAAAAGAAACCGTTCCCTTTTATTTTTTTGCCATGGCAGGCCATTCAGGAGGAAATTGGTTAAGGTAAGGAAATGGAAGGGATCCTTCTTCTGACTGTTGCCATCTCCATTTTTTTTGTTTCTTGATTTGCTGGCTTTGTTCAAAAGTCTCTCCTCTCTCGTCTCTCTTTAACCCACGCAGTGTGTGTAGTGTGGGCCATGACAGTCAGAGCACACACACACCAGAAGACAAGACACTAATCACAAAGTTAACATCCGCACAGTGTGTGTACTTTAGACTGCCTGTGTGTGTGTGTGTTTCGTTAAAGGTTGGTCAACGCCAATGCTAATACAAACTGTGTACATCTACACAGACACATATACAGACAGACAGAGATATTATGTAGCTTTCCTTGAGGTTCTGAGATGAATTGAGCTAAAGTTGACTCAAGATACTGTCTTTTTGTGGAGAGGGAGAGACGCAGATGGATGTCCACACCGTGTACCTACGTATGATGATAGTGTGCTGTCAGTGCCAGGGCAGGATGGAATCACCAGGCAATTTGAAAAAAAGCTCGTAAAAAAGAAGGTCCTTCTGGTTCTCCCTCTCTATTTCTCTCTATTTCAGAGTTTTTCGTCTGAAAAGGAGGACCGCACTGTAATTTTCGGTCGCCGTTCCCTCACTCCTTCATTTTCTATAGATTCCCATTCCCATTGCAATGTCATGGTATGGGGGAGGTTGGCGATACAAAAAGTCTACTCTGGGTAAAGAAGGAGGGAGAGAGAGAAGGCCAATATTTACATTATTTGGTCTTGGTCCAATGTCCCTCTCTCTCTCTGTACACACAAACGCTGGGTATTGGACATTGGGTGAGGAGACTGGACATGCACAAAGTTACGTATGTTTTATGGGGAGCATCCGAAAAAACCATGTATGTATGTATGAACGTAATGAGAGGCTACACAGAGACACACACATACACAAGAACTTTGTGTTCTGAGGATGGTTAATGGTAGTCATTGAAATAGTTGGTGTCCTTTGATGGTGTCTTTTACGCTTGTCTTCCCTCGTTCCTCTCTATCTCTGTGTCTGTGACGCACCTGAGCCGTGAGTGTCCCTGTCTTTACAACCAGAGAGCCAGAGAGAGAGAGGTGAAGTTGTTAAATCCCAACCTTCCCCACGAGTCAGAGAGTGTGTTGCTATGGACAAGATAATTCTCTGGTCTCTCTCTTCTCTATTTCGGTCTTTTCCAGTCTCTCCTCAAGACGTGGGGAAGACCCAGGAAAACCGATGGCTGATGGATGTAATCTGTCTGTATGTTACCCTGGTCCCTTATTTAGAATTAGATTGGTTATTTTCTGTTTCTCCGACGGTCCTCCGCCTCCTTCTCTCTATCTCAGGATTTGAGCCGCCGGGCCGTTGGGCAGTGAGCAATGACATCCAGGTGTAAGTATACAAGTGTAAAATCTGGAAAGGAGGAAAAGGTTTTCGGAGGAGTGGGGAACCCAAAAAACAAAAACCCATTGAATTTTCATTTCTACTAGAACATACTACAAGTACAATACATTGTGTGGAGGAGGAAAACAAGTGTACAAATATTAGATTGAAAAGAGAGTAGAGAGGAGGGGTAAAGGAAATGTTTATGATGATGATGTCTGGAGGGAGATGATGATAGTTATTGAAACGTTGTGACTTTGTTTTAACAATTTTCTCCTCTCTACTCAGTCCCTCGTCCCTCTGTATGATTACATTATGGATGGATCATCATCCTCATCCTGGATGAGATGATGATGATGACTTTGGGTCAGGTGAATTTCCATGGAACAATGCGGTGGATGGAAGAGAAGGTCGGGTTCTGTCATTGTGTGTTTGGGCTTGTCTGTATGTTGGCATGTGGAGGGATCATTGAGGATTCTGAAAATTATTTTTCAACATTGTACAACACACACTCTCGTATCCACATCCAGTAAAAAGGGAGAGTGACTGTGTTGCTGTGGTTAGAAGAGATGATGATAGTCATGCTTGTGTAATTCTAATCTTTGTGTCCCTTGCATGCTGGAGATCAGGAGCCATCTTTTTCTTTGTGCTACTTCATTGTTGTACATACTCATCTTTTCATGTGGATTGACTGTTGGTTCAATCGGGGAGGAATCCCATGATTTTTTCACTCTCTCTCGTATTGGAGATTGGGTCATCATAATATTGTCTATTTTGTACAAGTTTAGAGCCAGTGCACAGTGTGTGCTATGGTCTGTTGTGATTATTACAATGTTTGAAAAAAATTGGAGAAAAAGGAATAAACGTTGTCGAAGGAAACTGTGACTGTATGTACGTTTATAAAGAGTAGAGTTTGTAGGGGTAGTAAAGCAGACAAGAATATGGGAGAGTTGAGGATGTATGGTGACTAGTGACGGAATAATAATTTTCTTTCCTGCCTTCTGTCTCATTGAAAATAATTGACCTTTTCCCTGTCTGTCTGACTCCTCATGTTGATACCTGCATTGAATCTTGTATTAATTTTTTTTTCATAATGTACAAGTAGCCTAGCTTAGACTCCTCCTGTCAATCCCCCTCTGCCTACTTTACTTGTTAGTTGTGTGTACAAACAGGCACAGTCTTCTTGGACATGTGTAATGTGGAGAGAGAGAGAGAAGAGTTTATGCAATGTTAAAGTCATAGTCCAATATTCAATCGATTCGAAGGAGTCAAAGAGAATTCACACACACAAACACAAGGGGAAGAAGAGGCACAATCAAACAATACGTCGAGTAATTTATGATTCACATTGAGCACTGAATCTCATGCATATTGATTCTCTCTCCTTTGTATTTGTTTCTTTTGGGGGGAAGGAAAGGAGAGGAGAGAAGGGAAGAGGAGAGACGACTGTAGCGTACGCAATCAATGTTAAATAGCAGTTTCTTTAATCATGTTTTCATGTCTTCTTCTCCTCCTTCTTCCCAGTGCGTACAGTGTGTGTTGTGATGAGCCTGAGCAAAGCCGCTCAGAATGGCAAGAGAGAGAGAGGGATGGAGGGAATGAAAATGCAATTGGAAAAAGAAGAATATTGTGGGGAAGGAGAAAAAAGTTTTGTGAGAGCCCCAGCGGTCAATGCTTTGTTTCCATTATAATGTATATTGTGTGTGTGTGTGTGATTATGAGACATCTTCAAAGGGATAAGATTTTTCTGTGAGGAAAAACCGCGATGGGGAATTGGTTTGGTGTTTCTATTTGGCATTGAATTTTGTCTTTCGGGTTCTTGACTCAAACTCAATCTAATGCAATCCAATGCGGTGTATATATAATATATGTGTGTGTTGTGTATGGTTTGGCTAGAAGAAGTACGAGGTACGTGTCTCTCTCAGTTTTTTTCTCATAATACTCTTTATCCGAGATACATTTGATTGTACGAGGTTAGATGAGGGGAGGAGAGATTACTATAATAAAATAAAGTCAAGGAATGAATTGGAGATGAGATGATGAGAAGATGGAGGAGGAGGGGAGGAGGGGAGGAGGAGAAAAAATTTTGTTGGATAAAATCAAATCCTTGTCGTCATTGTTGCTTCAACTCTTCTCTCGTGTGTTCTCTCTCTGTTTGTTAGGGAGGTAATAGAAAGAAGATGTACATATTTGTATTGAACTATACCATTCATTGATTTGATCCTTGTTGATGGCCAATAATTTGTGTCACGATTTGTATCGGGTGGAGGAGGATCAGGAAATGTCAGCCAAGGAGGGAGGGAGGATGTGTTTTTTTGCACAAGAAGAAGAGAATTTATTTGTGAGGTTCTTGGACACAATTTCCTTAGTATTTGTGTGTACTGTGTGCGTGTGTGTGTGTTAAATGAATTTAAATGTTGAGGGAAAGTACAATGCATTGTTGTCTAGCTTTTTCCCTCTTCCATCCATTGCATTGTATTTTGGATGGTTGATGCCCCAAACATTTTTATTACTCCTCTACCCTTTTATTGTGTGTGTGTGTCTGTATTTGTGTGGTGGCACTTGGACTTGGGCATGTAGGGAAATCGATCAAGTTTCTCTCCCTATATTTTATACATGGTGTATGGATGTATGGAAACCGTTTAGGAGAACAAATACGAAGCTGAGAGAGTCGTTGGTCCATCAATACTCAAATCAAAAAGTTGGCGAGGAGCCCATCCCAACCCCAGCAAAGCACACACACTGCTAAAAAGTAAAGTAGAAGAGAGAGAGAGCAAAATGCATAGTTTTGGCAAGTGCGGGAGGCACAGACATTGGAGAGAGAGAAAAGCCGGTATAAAATATTATTATTTGTTTTGTTCCCTGCCCCATCCTCTGATTTTATTTTGATCAAACTAAAAGCCATACATTTTGATAGTGCCGTATTGTCTACGGGAAGGAGGAAGAGGAGTCGAACGTCAGCGCCAATGTACATATAATATGAGTGTATGTGTGTAGTAAAAATAAACAATTTTATTCTATTTCATTATTCACGCCGCCGCCTCACTTGTAACATTATCTGTGTGTGTGTGTCGTGTGTGTGTACACTCTCTTGTCTTCTTATTCTTGTGTGTTGAAGAACAAGTTGCCGATGACACTGTGTATTCCTCTCTCTCTCTTTTGTAACGGCTGTGTGTGTGTTTGGGAGTAGACAATGGGGATATCAGATTTTTTTTATTCTTTTATTTTCTCTGTGTCTATTTTGTGGGGCATCACATTTCCCTCCTGGATAATTTAATTTGTTGTTGTTGCTCTTGTTGTTGAGTCTGTCTTTTTGGAGTTGCAGGATGTGCGGAGCTGTAGTATAATTACCAGGGTGCTGGTTGGTGAGTTTGGATACGGTGTGTGTCTGTGTGTGTGTTATGTGAGTGGTTGAGATAATTTGAATTTTTATTTCATGTACGTTGGCACACTGTGTTTGTAGTGTAACTTACACTGTGTAAGTGTATATATAGGATAGAAGAGAGAGGGGTTAGGATGATGCAATTATCTCTCCTGTATCCTCTTAAGAATAAGGTAAGAAAGAGGAATTACAGTAATAAAAGTCTCTTCTGAATTCCTAATTGTACCTACGCACTCCAATGAAAAGAGGGGGGGAGGGAGGGAGAGAGCTCCAGCTTGTTTCCATGAACACGTTCATACTCTCCATGTGTGTGATGGGAAGTCAGTTACACAGTGGATAATATAGGAGGAGGAGGAGGGAAGGTGCATAATAATTTTTTGATGTTCTCCCTGGAAAATGAAAAAGTATGATGATGAGACGGAGACGGGGAGAGAGAAGAGAGTGTACATAAAATGTGAACTTGGGTTCCTTTTAATGAGACTTGTGTGTACTGGTACTGGGTAAAAGTCTAAGGTGTACGGTACACACACGGTGTGTAGTGTGTGTGTGTAGAGAGCTATGCTCATGCATACAATTATGAAATGATGTGGCTCTCAATGCCCACAAGCCATTTAGTTTTCCAGGAGGAAATTATTTCTCTCTTCGTCCGTCTACTGTGAAGATACTGTATAGATTGGGAGAGGTGGGAGGGTGTACACCCAAAATTACATTTTCTATTCGCCTGACAGATTAGCTGGGGACACACGGCTTGACTTGAGCCTTCACAGAATGGTGTGTGGAAGGGAGTCACAAACGATCCTATTATTCTCACTCAATCGTCACCCTCAAAATTATTCATTCCGAGGAAGGGTTGTCATGATTTATTAATTTAATTGGGATTTTCATAGTTTCTATAGTTAAAAAAGATATTGGAAAGTAAATATTTTAATTGGGATGGAGAGAAGTGGAGTGGAGTTTGTAATTCCTGTGTTCTATACGAAGAAGACATGACCTCACATGGACAGGTATATGGGAGGACGAGTGAGATGAAGTGGATCCCGCCAACAACTGGATATTCACACTGAGTCTCCACGACTTGTTCATCTCATATAAAGTTGTATGAAGTTGAGAAGTCTCCTCGTGTTGTTGTTGTTGATGCTCCTGCTGGAAGGAGTTAGTTTGAATATGCGTAAAGAGAATATGTATGGTGGGGGGTTGTAAACTAAGGATGACTTGACCATGGTGCCAAGGTATTAGACTTAATAGAATCTGTTTTTTTAAAAGTCCAAGTCTCTCATTCAACGTTGGGTTTTGAAGGCTCCTCACCTCCTTTGTATTTTCTTTTGAAGAGTGTGTTTTGGCCAAGAGCCGAGACACACACACACTCACTCTCTCTCACAGAGAGAGAGACTGAAGGAGCTGGAAATTTATAGAGTTTGTGTTGAGACGTTGTGAGTGTGTGTGTTTGGAAGATGCAATGTATTATGTATATTTATATTTGGTTTGCTGATGCTGAAGAGCAGTTTTGTTACTAAGGATAAAACTCGGGCCCCTTCTTCTCTCTCCCTCTGTTTTTGTTGTGTTGTGTGATGTTGTGTGTGTGTGTGTGGTACACACTGTGTACAAGTTAACTCAGAGGCTTCCTTCTCAGACTCTTTTCCTAGAGCTTGGCCACTTTAAAAATTGAACAGACAAAAAGGTCCATTTGATTGGGGTAAACAACTTTCATAATATAAATGCATTTATTTTGTTCTCATGTTTTCATGCTGGAGGGCTCACTAGTTTATGTGTGTGACTTCTCAAGCTTCTCATGTCACGTTCACATCTTCAACAAGTTCTGAATGTGTAGTACACCTTTTGAATTTTGTGTATTTTTTTAAATATTAATTTTTATTTCTGAAGTGTGTGCAATTTATATTATAAAAACGTGAAAACAAGAAGCAAAGAAAATTATTTCAACATAAACATATTTTCGTATAAAAAACTTCACGTTGTACAAGATTATAGTACATAGGAATGAGTGAACTATAGTTATCTTTTTTGACGACGAGATTTCGACTTTTGGGTGGCAGCGGCTGTTATGCCTTTTTCACCAGACCACTTATTGTCTGAATTAAATTTCTGGACTACCTCCGCATAAGTCCAAGTTCCATTCATTTCAACATAAAAATCAACCGCTTGGGATACAACTTCAGGATGTTTCTTCTTGACTAAATCATTGTCCCGTAGAGCACTCATCAACGCTCCGGAGGTGTACAATTTTCCCTCTACGGCCTTTTCCAATGTGAACGATGAGTTATTCTTCTTTTTCTGTTTATATTCTAGGGCTGTCTTGAGAACTTCGGGTCTGTTTGCTGCTGCGTGCTTCTTTTGATTTTGAAGGGTCATTCCTTTTCGACCCATGGCTGCGGAAAC
This sequence comes from Pygmarrhopalites habei, assembly GCA_009870185.1. NCBI lineage: Eukaryota > Metazoa > Arthropoda > Collembola > Symphypleona > Arrhopalitidae > Pygmarrhopalites > Pygmarrhopalites habei. The sequence continues at coordinate 2,147 of WJFB01001538.1, read as the reverse complement.
AGATTTAACTTTAAATTCTTGGCCAGTTTTTTCTTTCAACTTTTTCAGTTGACCTTCAAGAGTGTGAGAGCTGTCCTCAGATTTTCTCTTGACATATATTTGAGCTTGTTCCATCACTCCAACTGGATCAACGTGATGAAGATTATGAGTGCGATGGTCATGTCCAATCAAGTAGTCACTAAAACGAGGATGGCTTCAAACCATATTTTCTAGCGACTTCTGTCTGCGTAATGGGCTGATTTTGTAGCCAAAAGTCCGTTGCCTCACTATAATTTGCCATTGGGTCTGAGAGAGAGAGAGAGAGACAGAGATAGAGAGAATTAATTAAATGTCATTTCACACACACACACATTACACATATATAATAATAATAATATTATTATTATTATATTGTATACTTACGATTCGAGATCAACTCCACGTAATTAAATTCATTCATCTTAAGAATCCCCTCTTCAAAAAACCACCGTCTCAGTTCAGTCGCTTGTGTAAAGTCCGGCTCAAACTACACACACAAGAAAGAGAGAGAGAAAGAAATAAAACATTATTATTATTGTTCAGAGAGAGAGACAAAATTTATTGTATTAAGTACGTTGAGCTTACAATATAGTCATGACATCGTTGGACATTTAGCACGAGACGACCACTGTAAGTCCTTTTGACTTGGACTCCCCACAAAAGAATGACAGGATAATCATTCAACTGAAATTTCTCACAATCATTTCCCCAGAGAAGAGTGTCAACCTTCACAAACAAAAAAGAAATCGGAAATTAAATACAAATTCTGTTGAAATAGTTGTGTGTCAATATGTGTGTGTGTGTGGTTCTTACTTTAGTCCGGGTCTCATCAAGTTTTCGGTTGTGTGTCTGTGTGGAGAGGTAATGAATGGTGTAGAGCGGAAGAGATTCATTCAAAATGGATGAGGATTGGGATTGAGAGTGATGGAAGGAGAGTTGAAGGATATTTCCTCAAGATATATGGCAGGGGAGTAGGAGAAGTGCCAGACTCATTGGATGATGAGGAGAAATGATAATAATTAAGGTAAAGCAAAGTAGTAGACTGTGTTCTCTCTCTCTCCCTCATCTTGAATAATCCAGTATGTTGAACGATGAGGCGGAACAGGGAAAAAACTGGATTTAGGCACTCACATTCTACACACACGTATTACCTAAGGAAGAGAGAGAGAGTGAGGAGTGAGAGAGATTATACGAATTTCCTTTTTATTATGAAAACTACTTACATTGTACATACAACATAGGAATGGACAGAGTGAGATGGAAAGGTGGATGGATGGAGGTTTTCACTCTACAATTAGAATTTTTATTTGATATAATAGAAAAGGTTATTATTTTTAATACATGATGAAAATGCTCTATTCATCATTATCTCATCCACCAGACTATGAACTCTCAGTTGTAATATTATTCATGGCAAAGTTAACCCCTTCCATCTCCCTCTTCTTCCTCCTCTTTGCAATTTATATAAATATTTACAGGGTTGCCCTTCCACACTCTCCATCTCCAATGATATTTGCACCTCTTCATGGAGATTTCTACTCTCTTGTTCTTTGTGGGTTAAAGTTTGATGAAACAAGTTGAAGGTAGTTAAGAAACAACTCGTTTCTTCTTCTTTCTCTCTTCCTCCAGAGAATATGAGGAAGACTGTAATAGAACTTGAATTCTGAACACTGCATTCATTTTTAAGATTGAACTTCCAAACTTTCACAATTCAACTTCTTATGTCACAAGCTATGCACATACACACAAAACAGAGAATTTAATTGTGCTATGGCTATGACTCCTTCAGTTTTCAACTTTATGGGAAGGAGTGTAAACACATTATGAAATATTTTTTGAAAGTTTTCGAGTGTGGGATGTGAAATGCAATCATATTTTTTGACCCTGAGTTTCCTGGAAACCCGAAATGCACACTTCACACCTGCATAAAGGTCAAGTGTGTGGGTGAAGCCAGAAGTAGAGGAATTAATTATTTAAATATTTTTAATTTTAGAAACACAATCTTCCCCAACTTTGTCTCTCGTCTGTCCATTGCAATTGCATGGAGTGTGTGACGTAGAGAGTTTATAGTCCTCATCACAGGGCTAATGGGATTACCCCTTTTATAAATAGAACGGAAGGGGGGGGGG
>WJFB01001537.1:0-29824 GCA_009870185.1 Pygmarrhopalites habei | reverse complement strand
GTGTGTGTGTGTGCGTGTGTGTGTGTGTGTGTGTGTGTGTGTGTGTGCGTGTGTCGTGGTATTGGGAGAAGGTGCAAATATGCGATGAGCAAGCACGAATTGTCCATTTTTGATCTCGGTGAAAATCCTCCACTCTCAAACAAACAAATCACATTTCTCATGAAAATCTCCATCCTGTCACTTCCGTACCTTTACCTTCTTCCTCTCTTAATACATACACACACACGCACACACAGCACTACATTCCCTATTTGTCTTTGCAAATAATTCCCTCACAAATCTACACACACACGCACACACACATTTCCAACAAAATGACAAGTCTCACGGTGACTCTTTATTAATGTCACTTCCTCCAAATCAGCCTAAATGTAAATTCCAAAATACACATACACACACATTTTTAAAATCCCATTTACAATCGCAACGATTTTTGATTGGAAAATTTATTTTAGATCAATCTTGTTCCTCTTTTCAGTATTTGATGTATAAAAAAATCATCAAAAGATTACACAACAAAGTCTGATTTCGTTATGTACACACACGCATCCCTCTTTCCCTCCCCAATACATTAACATAATGTAAATTTGTAATATTAGTGAAATTTATCAAAAAAACAAGACAGAGACAAATGAACTGCTCCATTTCTGTCGACACAGCCCAGACACACACAAGTAAAATTGATTGTCTTCATCTGCAGTGGGTGCGTGTGTGTGTTGTGTTGTTATTATATTTGTAATGCCGAAGAAAAAAAGAAGATGCGGAAGACGCATTTTTTTACATTTAACGTATTTACGGAGAGCCCATAGTCTCTGCATCCTCATCCTCATCTGCATTGACTTTTGACATGGTGAGTTATACATCTATAATTACTAGATTCCTACGTAACAAAATGCAAATTATATAATCTCCATGTTCACATCATTACGTAGGATCCCATAACTCATGTCCACATTAACCCATCTTCCTTCCCCCTCTAAAATGATCCACACGATGAAAATGCCTTGGGATTGACTGAGAAGGAGTGTGTACGTTGTGTGTGTGCAGACCCACATTGTGAACGGACGTTTAATTTTGATAACAGTTTATTATTATATATTGAAAAACTACCTATTTGTCTAGTCGATTGAGAGGATCTCCCAGAGACAAAGTAGGTCTGTGTTTTGTGTGTGTGAGTCCACAGACAGATTATTGTGAAAATGAAAGTGTTACGACTGTCAATAGTGGAGGAAGAAAGAGGAGACTTGTATTAATTTGTTGCCGGAAATGATCCTACTTATAAACGTCAATGATGTGAAATTAAACACTTTTTAAAAGGGAGAGAGAAAAGAAGAATTCTGATAGATTTAAGATGGGGAAAATATATGGGATGTCTCATAAATATCTCTCTCACAGTATGACTCTCAATGAGATTACATGGTTCATGTACTCTTCTCCCCAAGCTCATCTCTCCCTCATCCTCATCCTCATCCCATACAAACACACACACACACACACACATTGAGAGGGAAGAGAGTGGTTGAAAAAAATAAATTCTGGACTCTGACTTTCGGCATGACACGATCATTTCATGAAATCTGGATGGATACCTCAATCATCTCTTCTACAATTTTAATGACAATAAGAAGCTCGGAGCTTCTTATTTTATTCCCATGCTGTATGTATGTACATACATTATGCAATTATTTTCCCTTACATGCATACAACATGTTCAGCCACGCTTCGTGATTTGCTCATAGCTCTATTTCACATTTTTAGCCGACTTCCAAACTGAACACCCATTCGTATCATGAATGACTCTCTTCCCAAATTATGCCGTCTTCGTCATTAAGCACAATTTTGGCCGTCTCCACTCCTGTATTCAAAGCCTTTTTTAAGTGTATAAAGGAACCAAAATTGACTACTGAAAGCACAAATCCTTTTGTTTTCATCTTCATTATCAAAATAATACACACCAGATAAGGAGTATTCGATCAATTTGTCAAGAAAATTAATGGGAAAAATGTTTTTAATTGGTTACCCTCATGGTTAAAAGATCCGTAGTGCGGAACACACATACAAAAAGCCATTGATTTAGCATATTATGTGGTTGAGGTTGTGAGGGATAAATAAATGGAAGACTGAGAAGGTATGGGACACCACAGGCTCAACACCTTTAAAAAAAGTTAAAGAGCGTATAATTGCTGGCACTGTACAGAAGATATCCCATCCATCCATCCCCCCGACGCCGCCATTAATCAGTACATTAAGTGAGAAAAGTTTGCCAAAAAAATATATATCTTTTCCATCGTAATACACCAATACTGTACGGACAAGAATTCGTACACTCGGCACAAAATTTCCATATTCACGTACATAGTACAGGAATGACGGTCTCCACCATCCACAACCACAACAACAACAACACAACAATAGGATGAAACAATGTGATTTTTGCACTTAGCCTTCCACTACAGCGATGATAAACCCCAGTAAATCTTTGCGAGTGGTTGACATCGAAATTAATCTTTTACAGGCCATCTCCCAAAAATTATATATATTTGACCATTCTTCATTTGTCGTCAGGAACTTGTTAATTCTCCTTAAATGGATACCCATTTACTTTGTGTCTGTAATACTGTACGTGTGTGTGTGTGTGTGAGAGAGAGAGAAGGGGATGATCAGGAGAGGAAATAGGTACAAAAATTTAATCTTCCATACAAACTTTCCTGTTCGGTCTAGCATCCGTCTGTGATGTGTGTGTGTGTGAATGAGAGAGTTCAAAATAATGCTGCTCAACAATTATTTAACTTGGCACTTGTTGTTGTTCTATCCCAATTTCCTTTGTTCCTTTTCAAATCGGCTTTCATTTTCAACAAAAATTTACACACTTTCAACTTACACAGTCCATAATATTCTCGCGATACATTGTATTGTATTGGGAAGGAGATAAGTTTTACCTGAATAATTTTTCTGTTGAAAAAAGGTGAAGAACTATCATTCATCTTGTTCCAATCAAAAATGTCATTAACTAATAATTATTAAATAGGCATTCAGTGATTCATTGTAAATCATCTTTGTCTTCATGATCGTTTCCTCTGTCTTTCCTCCATCCTTGAGAAAAAGCAGGTTTACCTACTCTGTAAGCTTTGTACACAAAGTCAAAATGAATATCTAAAGCCAGGCTAGTGAATAGGTTTTTTAGCTGTTACCCTCTCACACACAAATTGAAAAAGGTTTGCAGGGATTGACATCATGAAAATGAATGCATAAAGACTTTATTATAATTAGAATAGAAAATTTCAAGATGACCCATTTCTCTGGTGTCATCATAATTAGAAAATAGATGAATTCTAACCTCCACCTGTCCTCTAAATCAATGAAAGGAATGAGATCAAATAATAGACACACACGCGCGTATGATCTTCATTTAGTCAAATTACAGATCACATTATCCTGGTGTCCCTTTTAACTTTCCACACCTTGAAAAATAATAAAGTAATGACAAATGTGGTAGTCATTATTCACTCTCAACCACGTTTCCTTTCGTCTTTCACACACACACACCACAACTCTTGCAGTGTACACTAAAATACACATGTACTACATACTCCAAATATCTCATCTCTCCCTCTCTCTCCACGGCTTTCACATTACATTTGAGCCCAGTTCTGTCAATAATTATGATCACAATCCATTTAAATTCCTCCAAAAAACTCTAACTTTAGACACCACTCTTCTTTCTGCTTCTCTACAATTATTTTAAAAATCTCTTGTCTCCCCACATCCAAGTTTTTACGTTTCATTTTAAAAGACAAGACGGTTCGTTTTATTTCATTAAATATTAGTTCAACTCTGACAAAATAAAAATGAAATGCTCTTCTTTCTCAATATAAAACGTCAAGAAGAGGAAAAAAAAGGACTACTCACAAATCCAAACAGTTAGACAAATAAATGGTTATTGCACAACCAAAATATTTTCCAATGCTATAATAGTATCAGCCGATCAGTGGAAGAAGAAGAAGAAGTACAGATATTCAAATCAATGAATGAAGATGCACTCATCCATGTTCAAAATAAATTACAGTGTGTTCAAGAGAGAGAGAGAGAGAAAAGAAGAAGATGAAAAATGAAAGGTAAAAAGGATTGAGCTATTGATAATTTGATACTGGTCATCATCTCGTTTGCTTAAGTGTACCTCGTTAGCCGTTTAGCATGAATGGCTACCACACGATCAACCATCTCTTCTCTTTACATTGTGTACTATCTACAATAACAATAATAGTAATAACAACAATTCTCGCTACCATACAAACTTTACATCTTATGCTATGATGAACAGCTTGAGAAAATTTGTTACAGATTGCACATCTCGTCGTCCCATAAATTTACAATCACACACACACTCCACTCACACATCCATACTTATTCAATCTCCCCAGTCACAGATCAAGGTAACAATTTCACTCTCTCTCTTCAAAATCTTCATTGACTAATGCACTTCTCTTTTTGGTTAATTTACTCGGAGAATCGTCATGTTTGCTAAAGCCCAGCTCCGCGATTATTCACAATCGTCTGCCTTTCAATACTCGATTAGTACTCTCGAGTCATCATACCCAAAAATAAAGAAACTCTTCTGTAATCCTGTAATACTTTGCATACACAGGACAACTACTAAAGGGAGGATCCACCAAAAACCGTTCGAGTGGATTTGAGTGCAATGAGAAGTGAATTAAGGAGATTCCGGACGGGAAACCCAGTTAACTTTGGAAGCATTAGGAAAGTATGTACACTGACTAATCTACAATTCATACTTATCCAAATGACTTGATATTTGCTTACACCTTTGAGTGAAGACAAAAAAAATTCACCGTTAATTTACTGTGAACATGGGCAAGGACGTATAAGGTAAAAATGTGTGAGGCTAATGTGTACAAAGCACAAATTAATACTGTCTCTCATTCCATGTGGAGTACAGAGATACAAAAACTCAGGTGTAGTGACACATCCAGTATACCACACACAAACACATACACACACAGTAGAAAAATACATGAGCCTTCACAACAACACATCCTCCCCCCGTCATTCCTTGGTAACAATGCAGAAAAGAAGAAAAAAGTTTAATAAAGACATTCTGCACCACCGAAGGAAGATGCTCGTCACGACTCGTCCAATCCAATGAATTGAACGTGCAAAATATGATACATACCTCTAACTCCCTGTCCACCACTCACAACTTACACTCATACTGCAAATACAGTATTATTGTGTGTAACATATAGTAAAATGTATTGTTGCACTTTGAAGCGTGTGTATATTTGTGCTCATATGCAGGGGGCATGTGTGTGTACAATTGTTTTTTTGATATAATATTTCTCGTGCATTCTTGGCTGATGGTATTTATGTAGAAAAATGGAATGTGTGTGTGCCCGTCTGGTAGGGTATATTATTATACATGATGATGATCACATACAGAGAGAAGAAGCCCCACTCCCATGTAATGTACCTAAGTTCCACACACACACACTTTTTCCCTTGTTTAATGAATAATTTGAACACAAGTCTACACACACACACTGTGGACTGTGGGTGCTTCACAATGACCCAAAGTGTCTGAGGCAATTCCCCAACGGAGAGTGAGAGTACATGGGGAAAGGGTACAGAAGGGGGACTATAGGGCAGTGTCGGTCTGTTGAGAAAAGAAGAGGAGAAAACCACGTGGTGTGGCCATTGGGTGCAGAAAATATTACGTGAATCTTCTCCCTATCAAAAGAGACAAGTGAGGCTACGAAACTTCCGGCCAACTATAAAATCAGCAACATCTTCCCCTAACCCTCCTCATCCTCTTGGACTTTGCCAAGTGCTACTCTTCTTCTGTCTCTCTCTTGTGTGCTCATACTTCACAAAATCATTTTTATTAAAAAGTTCTTCAATTTTACTTCATCATTTTTATTTTACAAGAAAAAACAAAGTTGTTGGTGCAGTGTAGTAACAATTGAAAAAAGACTTTCACTTTACAAAGCGGAGGAAGATTCCCGGGTGACAAAGTTTTGGACACAACAGAACGGGTCAGGAAGATATTGGATTGGACAGGCAGGAAAACAGAGGACAGGAATAAAACAAACAAATCTGGAAAAATGTACAAATTTTTGGTGATTTCATTCATTGGAGCCCTCGTGGCTGTCCTGTCAATGTCCCATTCTGTGGTGAGTACAAAATTTCTCTTCCTTCCTTTCACAATCGTTTTTTTTGGAAATTATTTCCATAATATTTTTAATTTGACAAAAGACAAAAGAGTTTTGTCATTTAAATATTTCACACTCGACATCCTATATTATCTGATAATGAGTGTAATAACAATTCATGATCCCTCATTTTGATACCACCTCAAGAAGTATCCTCTCCCATTAGTCATTAGATCTGATATAAAATTTCATCATTTCTCAAATTTTCTTGAAATGACACACACACATATTGAGTGCTAATGACGGCTAATGGTGGTTGAGATGGTTGGATTAGGGGAGGATGATGTAATGCCAGTCAAGGGTATACATGCAGAGAATTGCTCAACAGGGATTATATTTTTACATTTCAATTCCAAGACAAATGCGAATTTTGCCCTTGCTTTAGCCAAAGGACCGTGTCTATAGAAAGAAGGGAGCCAAATAATTCTTCCACACACACACACAAATACAGTAGACACATTCCAAGTCCTCTCTGTGGGGTTACAAGTTCGGACGGAAGTCAGTGGATAAAAAGATGAATCCAAGTCTTTATGGTCGTTAAGCATGAGTCCATTCTCCTCACAGTCATTTATTAATGACAGTCTTAGCATTCAAAATATAAATACGAGGATTCGCTCACAATCCTCCCAAACCATTTTTATCCCCAGTCTTTTGTCTGAGGTTTGCATGGAGGGAGACAGGATATGACTTTTACACATTTTTTGTGTATCATTGCATTATAATGTGTCTGTGTGTGGCTGCAGGAGAGTAATAATTGAATAATCATTTTTTCTGACACCATAATCCTGTCACACATAAAGCACAAGCCAAAACTAAAAGCAAAGTTTTGCAGAGAAGGGGAAAAGGTCAAAGATTTTTTTTTCTGTTGTTGTCTCAATTACTTTTTAATAATCTCTCTCTCTCATGACTTATTGGACATTTAGCATGGTGTTTCCCATTTCCAAACTAATTGTGGATAATTACGAATTGTAAAATAATTGTTTGTTGAGCTGAGAGAATCTAATGATAGTCATAGTATTAGGCCAAAGTCAGTTAAATACTCATCAAGATCCTTTTTTTGAAGGTTAGGAGGAGAGAGAGAGAGAGATGAAGATGAAGACGGGGAGTTTAATGACAATTGTACATCCACAAAAGATATAATCTACACAACATTCAATGGCTACTGTGATGAAGTTTAGTTTAGAAAATTTAATTTCAAAAAAATTAATTGTATTTATCCACATGGATAATAGACTTGGACTTGGAGAGGGATAATGTAGTATTTATTCTTGTCCTCGGAAACATTTACAATTATCCTTCTTTTCTGTTCGTCCATCCCTTTTGTCCATCATTACAATATTATTGAGAAGAAGAATAATTGCAAAAGACATTTTTACACTTTGTGAAAAAACTATCTGACTGCCAAATATCATTATATGATGGAGAGTAAGAGCCAAGACCAAAGAAATGTTGTAATATTTTCCTTCCCCACTCACCACAGTCTCTTCTCTCTTGAGATTGTATAATAATAAAAAGATGATATTAGGCATAGTGTCTCAAAATTAAAAATATCTGGACGTCTCTCTCTCTCTATCAAGGGAGAAGTTCTCACCTCAATCTTTTGTTCCATTTATAACACTTATGGCTTCTCATTGTCAGCCACACTGTGTGGCCCACACACACACACACACACACGAGAAAAATCAAAGGCCTGACATTTCAATTACCACAGACTTTTAACCAAAAGAAAAAACCAAGAAAAAATATGTTTGACGTGTGATGCGAGGTTGAGTTCGGATCAGTGAAGATGAAATCAATTTTTACATGCTTGTCGTCTCGCCAAGTGTCCTTAAATTCTTTTCAAATCTTGATCCGTTCCAAATTTTGACATTTAAATTACGTCAACCTGTGTGTGCCTTTCATTTGCGGTGTGTGTATGTGTGTGTGAGGCTATATTGGTTAAATCCTATCTCTTCTTCTTCTTTTAACCCATCACAACTCATCGAGTTCTTTCTTCTTCTTTTTTCAAGGTAAAAAAGAAGAAGAAAAACTGTATAAAAAGCCAATGTTTCGTCATCTATTTTAATGAATTTTGAACGCTCATGACACACAAGTCTTGAGTGTGAATGTACATACATGTTTAACCGTAATAATACAAATTTTTATGACACAATTCCAATCTTCTTTTTGATTACACGTCAATCTATTTCATTCCTTGTCCAATAGTTGAGCACACACTTTTACATGTCTCAAAATGAATTAAGTGGACGTGTGTGTCTGCGCTCTGAGTTTCACCTTTAAATTGTCATATCCGTCGAACGCACCTGAAAACCTTTTTGATTTTGTAACTGTGAGAGAATCTTACTCAAATGTACCTTAAGTACACACACTCTCACTCTCTTTCGGTCTCTTGAAGACTCAGAAGAAGTTCACAAATTGAAGAATAAGATCACTTTTAAAAAGCAAAAACATACTTTTAATTTTAATCGAATTTTAATTAAATACTTTTTAACCCCATCCATCCCTCCACACACACCATACAGTGTAGTAATGGTAGAGACAGTCATACTTTGACCCCTTGAGAAAATTGTAGAATAAATTGTGTCTAATTGTCTAATCACTGACTAAATGTACACTAAAATATTCACACTCCATTCTCGGCACACGTAAATAGTGTACAAGAAGCGGAGGAAAATGAACAATGCAAGTTCAAGCAAATAATTAAATTACAATTGCATTAGAAATTGATCCTTATCTCGCAACCCAGAGTCACGTTACCTACAGAAATTATTACATGTCATATATAGTATCAGTCCATAGACAGTGTCTCTGTCTTAAAGTTAGAGGCTGTTGAAAAGGAGTAAGAGGAAAAAAGGGTAGCAAACAAACAAGAAAGTGGAGTTAAAGTGTGATAATAATAAGGATAATTGTCAATGAAAAAAAATTATTCGCACCAAAGGGAAACAAACAGAAGAAGACGAGGCAACAATGAAGTGAAATGAAAGTAAAGACGAGGATGACGAGAAGAAGGAGGAGGATGTGCTGTGAAGGATTTATATTATGTAAAACGACACAAAAGCGTCTCACTTTCCCATATAGTAAACACACAACAGGTTTAAGGTATTGTACAGGAATGTATTGAATAGGGAAAAGACAATATTTCTCATCAACTTCCATAAAAAGCATTAATGGCATAACATAACACAGGTACAATGCACGTGTGTGTACATAAGACAGTATTGAATGCCTCAGACATTTATTCCGTTATTAATTATATAATGACAACTGGTTAGTCAAACTGAGCACACATTCTTTGTCAATATAATATACAGAAAGACAAGGGACAGTCTAACCTTTTATGAATAATGATGATTCACAAAGAAATTAATTTGAATAAGTTCTCACATGGATTTTCATTACTTTCCTTTTAATATTATTATTTTCCGAAACAGTTTGACATCAAATCTTTGCCAATAAAATACAATAATCTATGGAAAATCATGAATTTCCTCTCCTCCTCCCATGTGAATCCTTCCACCTTCACAAAGGGGGAAGTTATGAGACTGTAATTAAATTGTTTAGACATTTTACTATATTTAATCACAGTGTCAATAGTCAATAAGATTAAGAAGATGGAGGGGTGGGGGAAGAATCATTAACGTTGATTAATATGCGACATTCTTCTTACCTGTTTAACTTGTTCCCCTCGCCACTGAGACAGCGGGACACAAAAACACACAAAGACGCTCCTTCAGAGACCAAACAGATAAAAAATCAATATTTCATTTACAAACACAAAAGCCATCTTTATATCTCTCTCAATCTCGTGCCCCTTTGACATGAAGGATAGATTTGTTGTACAATTTGTTTTTTTCCACCTCATCATCATCTCCTGTCTGACTTCTGACTACTACACAATATTCCGTGTGGGTCTTCACAGTCATTGTAATTAGTTTTGGGGTCCATCATTTTTTTCTCTCTCATTGTTTCTTAATCTAATAAGAAAATCTCAACAACTTCCTCAACACCCCATCACTCATCCCTTTCTATTGACGTGAAATTAATCAACTCTAAAAATATCATCATCAACTGATGAGGATCCTTCCTCCGTCCTCCTGCTCTCTCTTTATTCTCATCCCATTTAATTAACCATTTAGAAAACTGTACTTGGTTTGTCTCTCCACTAATTATCCAGACGAGGACGAGGAATTTCCACGAAAAATTTCACTACATTAAAAGGAATCTTGAAACGTTGGGACGATTAATTCAAAATTCCATTTAATATGGTGCAGTTGCATTTTAGTTAGTGATCTCAGGTTTAATTTTTAAATTATTGACAATTATATCAAAATTCCACTCTCAACTTTCACTTTACTATTCTAGTTTGTTGTAGAAGTAGAAATAGCTTGACAATAATCTTCAATTTCTGTGTCCTTGCACAAAAAAAACAGACAAGGAGAAAATTTTATTCATTTTGGGATGTGTAAATTAAATTAAATGTCCCAGTGGTCAGTCCCACTTGTCTTTTCTCAATTTTGAGCTCGGTTTTATGTTGGACAATGGAAACTTGAAATCACAATAATTGTGATTGTCGTCCATCTAAAGTTAGCCATGTTGTCCTGAAAAAAAGAAGACGTCCCACTGTTCACCACAGAGGAATACCCATATCACTAGATTTAATGCATCATGAACATTTGACAATATTTTCATTATTTTGTAATAATTACTTGTGCAGGTTTTCATCCTGAAAGGGAGAATGCACTTTCAGTCATATTTACTAGGATGCTCCTTGGAAAAACTATTATCAAATCACAAGATGCTATTCTTTGACCACAAAAAATGGTCTCAGTTCCCTTTCCACATTTAATATCTTAATACAACGACACACAAACGTATTATGATGTGTGTTGCAGCAATTGTTTCATTGCATTACAAAAAAAGAATTTCAACACGAGAAAATCCGTAGAGTAAACAGCTACAATAGGCAGAGAGTGAGTGAGTGCACTCAAATCGTCATTAGTTTGTGAAGAGTTTTTATGAAAGATTGTCAGCTGATCGTGATTTGTGCAGGGAGTGAGTGCACTCTAAACAGCATTTTGGAAATGTGCTAAAGTAAATAATATGAAGATGATGATCAAGTCACTGATACTGATTTACCTGTAGGTGCAATCGCTCTACATGTCCCTCGCACGTTTTATTATTATTATTATTAATCAAAACATAATACGAACAGTCAGAGAGTGAGTGTGTCTGTCTCTCTACTCCTCAAACAGAAAAGCTTGAATAATGGAGAAAAAAGTCGTGCGGGACACACACACATACTGTACAACACAGTTAACGTATGTTGTCTTTATTAAATGCGCCGTCATTTCTGGGACATGTAAATGAACGCGTGTGTATACGTGTGTGTGAGGGAGAGAGGAGAGAATAAGATTATTTTGTACGAACAGATCAGAGAGATGATGATGTGTGTGTGTGCTCATCCTTCTTCCTTTCACTTCTCTCCCCTCTTTTTTTAATTCTTCTTTATGACATATCAAGAGCAGAGTCGAATTTATATTCCATCATTTATTTAACCTCGGATATGTTCTCAGAATCCATTCTCAAATATTACAAATCTTCCCCATCTTCAAATTTTCAGAATTTGTGAGAAAGTGAAATCTGAGCATCTCGTGAGACTCCACCGAATTTTCCTTTTCACGTAGATCTTCTTCTCCTGTGCCACAGGAGATGTTCAAATTCGCATATTTGATAAATTTGCATAATTCTAAATAATTTTGACAAATATGACTCCCCTGACTCATATTTCATTAATGTGACTGTGTCATGCTGTGAACGTCTCTGATTTATCCTTTTTCCCATTTAAACCCTCTCTCTTTCTTTTCCTCTTTTGGAAGGGCAAACTTTTACCTTTACGTTTTAGACAAGTTGTGTTAATTGTTCAGACATTTTAAACTGGACTAGTAGGTTGTGGACTTGAAGTCACCTATAGTGATTCCTCTTTTATAAATAGACAATAGGAAAATTCCATGGACTTTACAAGGTAAAATGAGAAGGAATTGATTCCTTATCATTCCTCCATTCAAATGTGGAAAAGAACAAGCTCATTAAAACCAACTTCTTTAAATAGGAATAGATTACTCAAGTATGAGGTGGACATTGGGTCACAGACTAAACGGTAGAAGGAAAGGAAAACCTCTCAGAGAACAATGCCATTGGTCATTGACTTGAGAGAAAGAGTGTTTTGTTGTGTGTGTGTGTGAAGCTGGAAGTGACATGACATGAAGAATGCATGTATCATCCATTATATAAGACAAGGGAAGATGAGACGAGGAGATAAAAATATTTTTGACATCCCTCTTTCCACGACCAGTTCAAGATGACCAACACTTGACTTGACTTTCAATCTTTTATGAACAAATTATTGGTAAATATTATTACATTCAAGACACTAATCAGGGCTCGTTTATCTCATGACCTAATGACAAGAGAACCATGTTCATGTCCATTGTGTGTGTGCACAATTCACAGTCTCTTTCAATTCTAAACGCATATTACACACACAACACAACACAATAAAATTGTGTATGATAATTGTGTCTAATGTTGTTAGAGATGATGCACAATTTATTGTTTTGTTCTCTACTCTTTTTTTCTTGTCTCGGATCAAATATTCATTCCCCCTCCATCATATCAAAGTCACAATATTTACACAAAAGTAATGGGCTCCGTACGCGTGTGTCGTCTCATTTATCCTTTCTTTTCATTGTTTTCCCCCTCATTGTGTAGCTTTGGAAATGGAGTAGTCTACACACACACACGCTCACTCAATCTAGTTTGATCAATGAAATCAGTAATAAAAAGGGAGTATGCAAATGTTAAGACGTGGATTGGAATGGGAGAGATGGAATTGGAAGATGAATAAAAGACAAAGGCAAAGACATGGAGGGGTCGTGATTCGTGCTGAACATGCAATGGGAAAATAAAAAGGGGAAGAAAAATGATTCATCTCTTTTCGGCAATATTTCCCAATTACAATGAGCTACACACGGAGTCACAGTTAGTGGAGTAGAGCACACACAGGATACTTATGTAGTTGTGGACTAAAGAGGGAGAATTTATTTCCTCTTATTTGATCAAAAAGTCAATTTCCCCCTTTTGCATTCCTTGCTCATCTTTCACTGAGAGACTCTCAGAAGAGAATTTTCTCCCTACGAAATGAGAGAATGTGGCAAAAATTATGTGAGGACTCAAACAGATTATTTAAGAATTTGAACTTTCATTTTTTCTGACCCCCTGCACGAACCCTCCATCGATATTGATCTAAATCAATAATCAGAGAGGAGAGTCTTTTTTAAAGTGTTACAATTGGATGAAGGAGGAGGACTTCAAAGTCAGGAAATCGGAAGTCTCAGTCAGTGGAATGAAGAAGCTGAAAAGTTAAAGTTAATTTGACATGAAAATGAGACACAATGTAATAACAAGAAGAATAGTAATAAAAAATGCAGACAGTTCATAATAACACACACTACTTTACTTTTTGAGAGTAATTTTACTTTCGAAAAAAAGGGAAAATGGAGAAGACCGTCAAGAAGAAGAAGAGAGGAGGATTGTCCATATTAAAAGTCGAATGGAAATGAAGGTGCACAGATTTTTGTGGACGATGTTCAAAAGATTGCGTCACACACACACACACTTGTCTTGATCTTTGCCATTTATGATTTAACGTTGTTTTCTACACACACAAAGGTCATCCTCTCTCTCTCTTCATGTTAATGTGGAGCTCATCTGCATGAATTCTGGTGTACGTCCACACAATTACAGTTCTGCATGTATTTATTATGTATGGGGTATATTTTGACGCGAAAGTCAATGACATTAAAATGAATGAAGGGAAATTGCAAAGTGAGGGAAAAAAGAGTTTTTTAATCTGAATAGGAGTTGTACATGTGCGTAAATGACACATTAATTATTAATATGTACCTTCCATATATTTACTATGTGGCTCATTGGAGGAGAGACGTTGAAAGCATCATGTAGTCCAAATTGAGATGTATGTATTTCCTCCCTCCATAATAAATGTCATGTGTGTGTGTGTGTGTGGATGGTACGTCGGGCACAAAAAATTGAGAGTGAGTGTCTGTGAGACATTCTCATTTCTCTTCTTTTCCATCTTTTTTACTGTAAAGGAAATGGTCAATTTAAATTTAAACTAAAATTTGGCTTTGTAAAAAGGGCAGCGACTTGAGTCTAGTCATGAAAACAGGAAACGAATGGAAATGGAAAATACAAAAGAAGATTTGAATACACCAAAACTCTCTTGTCTTTGTCTTCCTGGTGGTCTCAAATTAAATGTGAGACATAATATTGGCTGTTATGATTAATATGATTTTGCAAATTTTTTTGACAGTCAAAAAGACAAACTTTTCCCCCGAATGGAGAACCTGGAATAGATTTCCCAACTTACGCTGCCGTCCCACCAAGGCTTGCATTCACTTGCAAAGATCGCATTGCTGGGTAAAAATTCCGCATTAAAATTTATTGTGAGTGAGAGAGATGGAAATTAATAATTTAATCTGTTACTTTGTAGATATTACGCTGATCCTGAGACTCAATGTCAAGTTTGGCATTGGTGTGTTCCAGGTAAATTTGCAATATGACATTTTTTTTATTTTTCACAGATGAGCTATAAACCTGTTACATTTTTTAATTGGACTAATTAATTTATTTACAGGTGGTCGCAAGTACAGCTTCCTCTGCCCCAACGGTTCACATTATTTTTTTAAAACTCCCTGATTAGTCCGTAGCGAAACCAGTGCAAATATTTAATTGTCCATATAGTTTGCAAACCAAAAATTGAGAGGGAAATATTTAGAAAATATTTCTTTCCGCAAGTTTTGTATATTGAGACGTGTGCTACAAACACAATATTTTATACGTTGCTTCACCTTCGGGGTCAGGATCCTAGGTCAATTTTTTTATGAAACAAAGTTCACACGAAACAATCATGAGTAAAGAATGTTGCATAATATCTCCACGAAGCCAACACTTGGTCACAAATGATATGACATAGAGAACGTTTTTTTGTGCAAAAAAGTTCAATTGAATTCACAATAATAATTTGTAGGGATCAAGCAGGAGGGCAATGAGTGAAATAGGTGAAGCTCAATTTTGAAGTGATCTCTTGGAGGTCAAATATTTTGAAATGATTTGCGGGGTCAATATGTAGATTATGCAGAGTGTGTTGTAGTCACTCTGGTCAATAAAGTTGTCATCACACAACACCTGTGCAAAAATTGCATTTCAAATTAGACTTTCTCAGTTTCGAATTTATATAGACATTTCTAATGATGTTTGCATGGGTGGGCGAAAATTTTATTGTGGACATATTTTTTTATCAAATTTTTTTAATTGACAGGTACTCTCTTCGACCAGCAATACAGAGTTTGCAATTGGTGGTAATGAACTGATTTTATTTTTATTGAACTTTTTCCAACAATTTCTCTCATACACACTTTAATTCACAATTTTTTACAAAGGTACAATGTGGAGTGTGCAATGGCCCCCAATCTCTACAACATTAATGAAGATCTGTACAAGGATGCAAATGGAAATGCTATTTAATAAAGTTCCTACATTTTCAACAACAGACATGACAGAAAAGAAGAAAGAAAAGAGAAAATCAACAAAGCCAATGCACCTTCAGAAAAAAACTTTTTTATATAAAAAATAAAAACATAATGACTGTTCTCTGTACACATACCAAAATATCACGACAATCGTACCTTTTACTACGTAAAATTATTTTAGTTTTGTATAAATCTTTGTATTTTGGAAATGGGGGAATATTCCTAGCAATGTTTCCATTGCATCGTTTCCACAACTCTCCTTCAATAACTGAGATTCCACTTTTTGTGGAAGCAATGCTGGAAATGAAGAAACTGTATGTGCACACATTGATGATATATAAGTTAAACTTTTTGAGATAACTTTACGACTATGAAAGACTAAAAGTAAAAAAATATAAGATGACTGACTTGTGAAAGTATTTTCCTGTTGACAATATTAGTTGATTTTTGTTTTATTTTTTGAATTTCAACTTTTCTCTCTCTCTTTCACTTCTTTCTAAAATAAGTTTTTCAAAATATTTTTTTTCCTCACTTCACATACTTTGTATACAATTTTAATTTTAAAAAAACCCCTTTGCACTCTGTTACTATACTATGTAAATTAAAATGTACCTTACGAGAAATAGATTTTATTTTATAAAAACCATGTCTTCAGTGTGTTTAATCTGTGGATGTATTATGTATATTAAAGGTTGATGTTGACCTTACCCTCCTTTCTCTTGTCCTTTTTTTAGAGTAAAGTTAACCACTCAATTTTTGACCAGACTCAAAAATCCGAAGGAAAGAGTGGAAATAAAGGAAAAATATGTGTGCGTGTTTGTGAATGTTCGAAAGGGAATGGAATGTAAAAATAAAAATAACATGATGAAAATATTTTGAGAAAAATTGATTTCATCCATTGCACACACACCGACACCCCTCATACTCGTGTGTTATGTACTTGTCATGATTGTGTAACGACTAGAAGTAATCATAGATGGTCAATTAATTAAATACATAAACGAAACTGGGCGTTGGACAACAGTCATACCCACAAGACTTGTGCAATGTACAAATTAGTACCTTGGATTAAAAGAGATGAGTTTTCCCAGCCAGACACACACTCTATTATATGTAGTACACACACCACAACAGAACTTGCATTATGTCAACAATGCAAAGTGAACAGAAGAGAACACACAGCGAGACAGTAATGTTCATTTTGGGTCAAGACAAGTCATGGAATTTAATTAAATTAATACTAGCTATAACCTCTTATGACGATGATGGATTTTAATTTTTCCAGTATCATAAGCACCAGAGAGAGGGAGAGAAGAAACTACATTTATGTAAAGTAAATGTCATCACACGAGTCATGTTGACAGAAAGTCAGTCGTTGTTGTTGGTGGAGGTACTTTTCATAATATGAAATTGAGAATCAATATTGACACTATGACATGTGGACAACAATTAGCAGTCAATTGACAATATCTTCTGATCTTACGCGTATATATAAATCTTTCCACTCTTCACATTTTAATCATAGTCCCACTGTCTGTCATTCCTTCTCATCTCCAACAATCTTCTGGTGTGTTTGTGTCACCCAACATTCTTTTTTGGACAAAGAGAGGAACGAGGACTGTCAATTATTATTTTTGAAAATTATGATTTTCAACATGTCCAAATTGTCCACAGTGACACTCATTTTTGTTGTGGGACTTTCCTATGTGGTTTGTCAAGAGACGACAGCTACAGTGTTCTCACCTGGAGAGAGAGACCCTTCCGACACAACAACCAGAAGATCCAGGTTCTTGTACGAATTTAATAAAGAATTTGATCCTCCAGCCTACACATGGGTCCCACCCGGTCTCACTTTCACCTGCAAGGACAGGTCCCCGGGATACTATGCTGGTAACGTATAATTAATTCGGTTCAGACTAATTTTCAAAAATAAAATGAGATTTCGGACAATTTAACTCAACTTATTTTGTGATTTGTCAAATTAATTAACCTGTCAGATCCTCAAGCAAAATGCCAAGTAAGTCATTTGAATTAACAACTTTCACCAACTCAATTTTTGACTCACAATCGGAAAATATACAAAATTGGTTTTGATTTCAGGCTTATCATTTGTGTATGCCCGATGGTAGACGGTACACAATGTTGTGTGGCATTGGAACGGTAAATATCCGAATTTTTGACTACTAACTAAATTTACAGTTTGAACATGCAAACTTAATAGTGTATTATGGCAAAAATGTTTAGGTGTTCAACCAAAGAACTTTTGTTTGTGACCACTGGTACTTTCATTTTCTTTTTGAAAAAAAATCCTTTTCAGTAACCATTCTAGTGGACTGGAGACAAAAGTTTTTACACGAAATCTTTTGTTCCTTCTAGGTACAACTACCAGTGTGCCAATGTTGAATCAGACTACCACATCAACAACGATCTTTGGGAGAACGTTCTTCTCCCCCATTCTGGATTCCGGTCTCCACGATCCCAAAAGAACAGACTGAGGGATGATGATGAAGATGACAATAATGCTCACGAAGATGAGAAGTAGAGGATCTTTTTGAAAATAAAGTATTCTATTGTAAATTTGAGACAGCCTATTTTTTATACATGAGTCCCAAAATTCGATCGTCCTTGAATAAAAAAGTATCTCAAAAACAAACTTGAATTTCATCATCCACGATTCCAGTTAAGCTACAGTTTTCAAAAAACCGAATTTTTGACACGTATGACACTGTAGCACCATCAGTTGACTACACGTGGACAAACGGGATTTATCGTGAGAGCCCCAACAGACTGGCTACAAATTGGAACCACAAACATGTTCCTAATTTTTTAGTAGACAACCTTTACAGGTCATATGAAAATCGTTTCGTGTCATAATGAGGAAACTTATCCAGCACGAACAGATAATTAGCCTTCAAAAGTTTATCTACCTCGATGTGCATAAAACATTTCCCCCTTCATTCTCTTGGGTCATTTTTACCGGGAGTTTGTGGAGGCTCAACGGAAAACCGGATTCTATCGATCGACCTGATGAGGAGGTCTTGCGCGACGGCGGAATCCCAATTTTTTATGTGTGGACTGGAGTGCGTGATGAAAAAGTAATATCAGCTGTTTTTTACGCCGGATTTTGAAATCTAGTAGTCCGATACGTGTATTAGGTTTCGCTGCAGTGGCAGTGACAAGGTCAACTTTGTCTATTTGTTTCTAAACTGTGCAGCTGTTTCTATACAATAGTTATTTAAATTATCTCTTGTTTCCTTCATCAAAGTAGGACACACACAAACACACACACACTCTGTTCATTCACAACGTCTCACAATAATCGCAAATCAGTCTCACATAAAATTGAACGGGGCCTCAGTCTCACATTCGTACTACACGTTCACGTTTGCCAATCTTTTTCGCAAAGAGTTTAGTCAAGTTGGCTTATAGTCTAATGACACTCAGAAGAAAATCTGTTTGTGGGGCATGCTGAAAAAGTTTACATGTGCAAACTCTAAATCTTCCATGAAATCATTTGAATGGATCTCTGTTCTCTGTGGGAAGAACAAAAGTAAAGACGTGAGTGTGGAAAATAAAGTGTGCAACTACTGACTGTGGTGTTGTGTGTAAATAGATTATGTATATAAGATAAAGTTGGTACATATTTGCACGGGGTCATCCTCACACACACACTGAGATGTTCTGTATATTTTAACGTATAAAATTTTTCGTTCTTATCGTACTAGTGTGCAAAAATCAAGCTAGTACAGTGTCATTTTTGCAGTGGAGTGTGCGTCCTCAACTGACGAGAGCTGAGGTGTTTACTTTGCACTGATTCTCTGTGTCTCTTAATACCTAAACTCCTCACATTCCCAATGTTCTATGCCAGAACTAGGATTTTAGCTAATAATAGAAAACCTCATAATATTTTCCATCTCTCCTCGTTCCCTCCTTTCCCTCTTTTTTAATGCAAGAAGGATGCATTTCGACTTGCATGGGAAATTTGGCCCAGTCCAATTTTATTATTGTCGGGGCAATAGAAAATTGTCCTCGATTCAATTGACTCCCTGACATTACACCTTGTTGTGTGGTTACGCCAGACACACCACGACAATCATAATTATTATTATTACTAGTCTACTTGTCTCGCACATTTTTTGTTGGAGAGCCTGGAGTTCTCAAAACTGTACAAAGGAGTAACAAATTCAAAGTACTTGTACAAATATGCTGGACATATTACAAAGTATTCTCATCAGTTTCTGTGACATTACTACAATCGCCCTGTGTATCATTTGCAAAGTCCCTCAAATATGGGTTATTGTCAAAAGTGGAAGTGTGGAGGGTCTCAGTGCCTCGTGTCTAGTTTTGGAATTGCTCACGTAAGTCAATTATTGAGAGACAGACTGTTTAATTGTAAGTTAATTACCTATGTAAGTAATTTTTGTGAGATGGATGTTGTGACAGGTATGCAATTTCATTATGTTACAACGTAATGAGGGGTTATCCCCTCCTCTCGTACATGGAGGATCCGTTTTTAGTAATACAAACTCTACTAGTCCTTCTCATGGTAAAAGAAAGATTTAATTGGTGTATGAATTAAATTAAAATGTGCTCAATAATACATATGATCAAAATTTCCTACTTCCGGTTACTACTATTAGGTTTACTATTATTTGGGCTTCCTGGACTTGAAGAAAATGGGGATGGTAGGAGGAGGGGCAGGGATTTTTTATGCCCTTACATTGGGGTATCCTCATCCATCCATCCTGCCATGTCTACTGGTGCGTTATTAGTAATTATGAGCCAGTTGTATTGACAAAGTTGAAATTCTTGAACGTATGACAATGTCTGAAATTAAATATTTGATTGCAGAGTGCAACCGTCCCAATGAAGATTTCCAGCAAATTGATGCAACGTGAGTCTGGGGAGGGGGTGGAATAATAATTAATTAATTAGTGGTGTAAAATATAAAATACATAAAATAATCTGCGGGACGGCAATGACATAGGCTTTTAACAAGTCGTTGCATGTTCAGTGACTTTTTCGAATTTCCCTCAATGATCAGTTGAGACAAGCGAGAAAATTAGTCTCACTCTTGGTCGATTTTCTCACTTGATGAACGTTTTATAATTAGTTAATATTATTGAAAGTTGTTTGTGAGACATTGTCCGTGTTGGAGTCATGGACGATACGGGATCCGAAGACGAGTCGTGGCAGCCGGACAAAAGGTTAGTTTTCAACTTTGATTTTATCTAAGGCTTTCCGGTGAAATTTTCTCAAGTATCAAATGAGTAAAACTGTGTTTTGTATAGTGAGTCTGAGAGCACCGACAGCGACCAGCCAGATTTTGATGGTAGGCGACAAATTAATTATTGCACAAGATTATTTACTGTACAAATCCCTGCATGTGTGTAAAATATGTCATTTTCTCATTTTATCCAGATTTTGTGAACGCATCTCAGTCCAAGGGTCACTCGTCAAAAAATCCACCATCAACAGCTAAAAGACAAAAAGTGTCCTCTTCTCCAGCTAAATGTATGTCATTTTCTCAAGTTTTCATTGTACTACTTCCTTGTATGTACGCACAGAAATTACTAATTGATTTTATGATTTTTACATAAAATAGCTTCCAAGCGAGCACCTTCATCGTCGTCCAAGTCAAAGACAAAAAAGAGGCCGCAACCAATGTTTAGTTGGACTGAATCGGATGAATTGAAATTACTGAGATTTTATTTTTCTGAAAGAAAAAATAATAGTTGGGCCGGTGTTGAAGAAGCCGTCGGAGTGGATAAACGTCGAGCAACAAGCAAATTTAAAAGATTGTCCTTAGGTCAGCCCAAAGACCAAAAGAAAACGTATTTGAGAAACAAATTGAAAGATTTGGAAGAAAAAAGCGAGACTCTCCGTGGAGCAGTTTTTAAGTGTTGAACTATAGATGAAAATACAAAATTGGCTGAAAATGTGAGGACATATGGCACTAAGTGGACAAAAATATCGAGTGCCATGTGTTCTCGGACTCCCGAATTATTCAGGTTTCAGTGGGTACACTTGTGTAAAAGGTTTGGAAGTGAAAATCCATCACAAATCCTCGAACAATTACAACTCACAGAGTTTACAATTAAGTCATCCAATGAAGTGTGGACTGACGAGGAAGAAGTGTCAATTCGTCATTTTGTCAACGTGAATGGAAAAGATAATTGGAATGTTGTATCGTCTCTTATGAAAACAAGAAACCCTCAAGACTGCGAGTCAAAATACAAATTAATTGAATCCTTGTACAACACACACGGGATTTGGACAGCGGAGGAAATCAGTTCATTGGCTTCATTGCATGAAAAGTTCAAAGGTCAAGAGTAGATGTGGATTAAAATTTCTTCCAAAATGAAAACCCGATCAAGTGTCTCTTGTTATCAATACCATAGTGGTTACAAAAACTCCCGTCAATTCACTCAATCTCAAAAGGAAGAACTGTTTAATTTAGTTATGAAATACAAGAATGAAGGAAATCCTATCGACTGGGACAAAATTGCCACACTTGAATTGTTTAAAGATAAAATAGTCACTGATTTAAAGACAGATATAATACATTAAATCCGAAAATAGTTAAAGGCTATTGGACAAAAGAAGAAGACCGGAAATTGAAGTCAATCAAAAGTCTTCATCCTGAGTGGAGTTGTTATGAAATATCTGAAGAGGTTGGCACTCGATCAGCAATTGGTTGCTCTCAAAGATGGAGATATCATTAAAAAAAATATGTTGATAAAACTCCTTTAACTGAAGACGAGTGTGAAAAATTAAAAGAACTAATCAAAACCGGTGACTACAGTGTCAATAATATTCAAAAAGAACTGTTCCCCAATCGATCTTGTCCTTTGCTCCATAATGCAAGAAATTGCATAGATCATCAGTTCAATCCGATTACACAAGTTTTCCTTCAAAGCCCTTGCATCCTTAGTGAAAAATGTCATCTGTGAAATTGACTCTGAGGATGGTTCATCAGTTCAAGAGATTAAAGAATTCATCAATAATAATTATTCAATTTCGAAGATCCAGTCACTCGAGAAGGAAATTGACAAGTATATAAAAAGAGCTTTGAAACCATCGTCAAAATTTGGACTAGTTAAGAATGTGGTTGAGGGAATCACAAAATACAAGGTCCGGTATGTTCCATTAGTGTACAACCGGAAGTCGAAAGTTTCTCGTTAGAAAATTAAAGTCAAGGTAAGTAAATTTATTTCCTAGTCAAAATAAAAACTATTTACAAAATTATCTTGACATAAAATTGTGATTTGTCTTTGAATTTGTTCAATAGGAAAATGTTTACAATGATTTGACTGCGGCTATTAAGTATTGTACAAGTAAAATCAAAGAGTACAACAAAAACAATGAATCTAAGATGAATAGCCGTCCCTTTGGTCCAGCCCATGAAATAATTGAGAATGTTTTTGGCTGGAACGGTGAAAAAATTATCATGAGATCAATGGAGGAGAATGATACAGGTAAAGTAAAATATTATTCAATTCAAAATCGGTATGGCTATGTTGTATCATACAACTTGTATGGTAGTAGGTTATACAAATAGTCTAGTACTTAAAACGAAAATTTTTGTTCTCTCCAACAGTATCATTCGTTCACACGTGTCGATATTTACATCGTCCTACTCCAACTATTCGTCTAAGTGATGACATGAGGAAAGTCCCTGAGAATCCTTTAGTCTCAGTCATTCAAAATGAGGCAGTCGAAGAAGAAGGGATTTTGGATCCAGAAGAAGAAAGACGGACTGACTATGATGTAGTAGAACAAGAAGAATGGGAGGACTTACAAATTGAAAATTAACAATTTCCTGGACTGTTGGATGGTCATCGCTTATTAATTGTCATGTGGCAATGAGAAAATCTTTGTATGCAAGTCGTCTGGGTGGTGGATGTGGTCATCAAATGTTGGCCTACATATGGAGGGTAAATATCCTGTATTTTATACTTTGTGACCGTGTTGAATTGAATTCTAAGTTATTCATATGTCTGTATGTATTTTGTCTACTTTCAGATGTGGAAATTGAGAGTGAACACACTTAAAGAGTTTTTCTATTGTGTCAATAATCCACAACAACAACAACTGAGAGAGAAGAAAAAACAGGAAAGAAGAGAGCAACGAATGAAAGAAATTGAAGTTAAAGAGTTGAACGAGACTGGAGAGTTGACCCCTCGACAAATGAAAAGAAGAGAGAGAAAGGAGAGAAAGAATGTTGAAAGAGAACTTGGACTTGAATCTTCATCATTACAAGATAAGACTGACAAGACAATTCCTTATCCTAATATAGCAGAGCTAATTAAATTCATTATAAGATTCTATGGTAAAGAGGTAAATTGTATGAGAAAGACTTTTCCTCGTATTGATTTGTTTGATCCTGAATGTGTATTGTATATTTTTGACAAAATGATGTGTGAGGGTATGAGTCTCACGGATGATGCTCTAGATGTGTGTGAACTCCTTTTGTCAGAAAATGAGGATTTGAAACAAAAATATGGTCACCTCACTTTGAAATAACATTGCTTTTGTGTCGGTTGGTCTTCTCTTCAAGATGCTATTTACATGAATAAATATATGGAAATATAAAGTTACAGACTTGTGTACTTATTGAACCATGCAAATAAAATTTACTTAACATCATCGGAAAGCCTTTGAGTTGATATCCTACTCATGCGAATCCATGAGGCTAATAATAGTTTTCTCTTTTAAACTGATGCAAGTCAGAGAAATCTGGGTGAACAAATCTGCTGGAAATGTCTCTTTGGCGTCTTGGATTATTAATGTGTACACTTGTGCCAGTAAGATTTTGAACACCGTCTCAATATCCATTCATGTATCTGGAAACTATAGATAATTATGAGAGGTTTTTTTTCTCTGTGGAATAGCTCGCATAGTGACGACGGTACTTGTGACAGGGGACAGTATTCTCATCCTTAAACATGTGATCTCCATGACCCTCAATTGTCTAGTCATTGCCACTGCCTGGCATTTCGAGAAAAAGAAGAAAGAGGACAAGAAGAGCAAATAAATTTTTATTTACAACTTCCATCCCCAAGGAGTATTTGGCTCTCTCCTCCTTCTCGAGGCGGCCTTTCTTTTTCGACATTTCTTTCGACCTTTTCACAAAAGATATTTTGCTTAATGTACCTTAATAGTCACACACAAGGCAGGATGTGACAACTGTGCTGACTGAATCTCAATTTAACTTGTCAATCGAAACACAAAAAATGAAGTTGCCAACAAGTGACAATTTTGTATAACGTGCTATGTACAATAACCTAAAGTGGGGTCATCTAATGCTCAATCTTTCGTGCATAATCTACTAGAATCCTTATGATAGCAAACAGTGACTTGAGCAGGAGTGGAGTACCTTGTGAGCACTGTCGTCAGAATAAATCTGGTCGATGATGTAGTTTAATGATTGTGTATTTTATTACGGTGCAACAATTAATTATTATATA
The DNA here is from genome assembly GCA_009870185.1 of Pygmarrhopalites habei. Taxonomy (NCBI): domain Eukaryota; kingdom Metazoa; phylum Arthropoda; class Collembola; order Symphypleona; family Arrhopalitidae; genus Pygmarrhopalites; species Pygmarrhopalites habei. The sequence goes on along the minus strand of WJFB01001537.1, from coordinate 4,519 downwards.
CTTTTGCCTGTGAGTACTTATTTGTCAGAACAATGGTTATCCTGTAAGACATTTGCTTGAATATGTATTGTGTGTGATGGAGAGAAGGTGCTCGCGTTCTCGGGGTAAAATGAAGAAAATGCAGGTCCATTTCTGACTATTTTTTAAATATTCTAATTTTGACGAACTGAAAAAAGGTACTAAGTAAAAAATGTATTAGTACATGATTATGAAAGAACAATCTGTTCTTGGTGCAGGATCTGCATTGCAGATATGATGAAACAAAGTATTCAAAATTGTACCTGTATTATTCACCTGCTATAAAAATAAGAGTACAGTAGCCGAGGCTAGAAAATATAATATGTAGTATGTGAAGTACATACTACTACCAGTAGTAATAAATTATTTAAAAGAGAGGACTGTGTCTCATTCATTATATACAAATAAAAATAAAAGTATGTAAACATCAATTAAATGTTTTAACCATCATCATCCTCTACCACGTTAGAGAGGGTTTTGAAGGAATCACTGATTCCAGATTTCAGCTATAATGCAATATTTTCAGTGATTTTTTTTGCCTCGAAGACATGTTCAATAAAAGATCAAATTTCATTACTTCTTTCGTCAATTAATTTAATAATTTGCAGAATCTCGTCTTGGGAGTACAATAAAATAAGCGTATACAATATGTCTATGAAAATAAATAACTTTTGAGAAGCGCTTGTGACCTCTTGCATATTTCGTGCGGGCTTGTTTCAGTTATCAATTGCTAATAGGGATTTTGTGAGTTGAAATCATTTTACAGTATACATATGGAAAAGTAGGAATGGAAAGAGTTATTAAGTAGGTACGAGTTTGACTCCAATATCACAAGTTGCGTGAATTGTAAGAAAAAATGTTCCTTCAAGATTAGGATAATAGGTTGAGGGTATTACATTATAAATTCCACTTGGGACATTGTCCAATTCTAAAATAACAAAACCTGGTCGGTACGACCCAGAACTTTTCCGATTGAAAAAGCCTGGACTTTGTTCTTTGTTGGTACTCACATTTGAGCATATGACATCAAAACCAATTTGAAAATCTTTTCTAGCTCTTAAATCAATGAGAATTTTGTTGTCATTACTGGTAGTATTTAAGGTCACCTGATAACATGGATTATTAGGATATGTAGTTGGATGGTTAGGACAACCACCAGCAGTTTTTCCTGCCCATTTTCCCGTCACTTTCTTCACATGATTGTAAGGATTAACAATTTCTTTTAACATTACTGGACAGGTTGCATAGGCCCCTGTTGACAAAAAATGATAATGATATTTGATGACACAGTTTCTTAACTGTACTACAACTAAATTATATTTTATTGTGTTAAAGTAAATGATAATAGATATTATATACTTACTCAGACTGTAGTAAATTGTGTGCATTTTCTCGTACTGGGACATGACTAAAGTGAACCGTTTTGTACCGGCCTGAGTTATCGGAATCTTGCATAGGTAGTGTGGAGAATTAATTCGTACTCCATCGTACAGTGGAGGTGGGTCATGAGGATAATACACTTTGCGTCCATTTGCATCATAGACTATAGGCAAAAAATGGAATAATATTTTAAAACAATTTCACAATTAATATCAGTGTTAGTTACATGTAAGTTTGTCCTTACCTAGTACAGTTATATATTCTCGATTCTCCTTAAAATCTTCAATCTCTGTGATGTGTCTAGTCAGTAAAATCCACACAGCACCACTACCCTTTGATTTGACTTCCAAGATATACTGAGGATTTTCTCCAATATTGTATACCTAACAAAGCACAAATTTGTCAAATGACTGTCTGGCACTATAAAGTGTACACAGAATTATTCGGAAATGACTTACATCTTTGATGGGTCCAGTCCCCGCTCCCCATGAACTAAAAAAGTGAAAGTTTGGTAATTTTAATATAACCCAGAATTTGATAGAAGTCGTTATTTTTTAAAAAATCAAATACACATACTTGTGAATGACATAAGTTTCAGGAAATAATTTGGGATTCCAATTCATGTACAATACATCAAAGAATTTACAAAGTGAATCGTAGTCAATCCAAAAGACTCCATTATCAAACCTGTGACGACCAATAAAGCATTAAATCACTTTTCGATATCACATGAATCCCTCCTAATACACTTTTCTGTAAAACCTGAAAATAAACTGAGTAACAACTTACATGCTAGCAGAGTTTGGATCATACTTTAAAATACTTTTTAATTCTTCTGTCCAATGTATAATATCTAACTCAGAATAGTTTCCTTTCCAACGAAGATGAGACCATGGATTTTTCAGCTTGAAAAGCCGGACACCCTGTAGAATGTGAAATTGTTTAAGTATTAAAGTACAAGAGAACCAAAAGTGTATCTACATAATTATACACTGACTTCAGTAATAGTACCACAATTACATACCTTCACAGTTTGAATGTCAAGGACGGCATATGCGTGACAAGTTACTAAACCAGCTCTTTCTGCCTCCCTCTCGTCAAAAGCTCCAGTAGCCACAGTCACGAGAACATCTCCCTTATGTAGTCGGTCATACAGCATCCTAAATGTACTATCCTTGTTAAAAGGAGTGGATTCTGAGGAATGTAAAGACATACGTTCGGGAATCCATCCGGTCAAGGCATGCAAGTCAATATTCTGTGACAGTGAATAAAATAATTGAAAAATAATAATGTTGCCTATATAAACATGGGTTAATTAAAATTAATGTTGAATTAATTCACTCACAGAATTTGATCCTGGAAAATCGTAGCCACCCATCACTTTCATATATGCTTTCTCTAGAAGGGAAACCCACAATTCTCCTTTATTACTGGAATATGAGCACAGAAGTTCTCCATGATGGCCAATAGGTAAAAGGTCATCAATAATGACTTTCCTCTTGACACCATTTAAGTGTAGCTTTATCATATATTTGCCACAGGGGTTGTAAACAGGCTCTCCAGACTTGTCTTGGGGATAAATAATTCCAGTGATGAGTCTTTTATTGAATCTCCTTTCATATAATGCACTGACTGCTAGCGATGCGACGAACGAGCAATCCGATATCACAGTTTGTTTTATTGAATAACAACTGACGAGTTCAATCATTTTGGGATTAGTAGACAAGTCACCTGAAAAAATATCCAAAATGACAAAGAAATCCAGTTTAAAAGCTTTTATTCATAAATTATGTTACTTACTTTCATTTTTATATTGATGGATTACTCACCTGGACGTGCCCATTCTCTAAAATTCTTTCTCTGCTTGGGAGCAAGATGAAGACGGCCAGCTCCATCAGTGAAAGGTAAAGGGTAAGCGAAGCGTTCACGAAAATCGACGGACATAAAAGGGACATATTCTCGTCCATTTATTAATGATGTTTGTAAAAGTACTTTTTTCTCTTTTTCTGTATATCCACTGTTACTACCACCCGATGCAGCAGCAGGTGAACAGAGAGTCTTTTGAGGAACTGGAACATTAGGACTTTGAGAAGTAGTACCTCCTGTCATATCCAAATCATCAAAATATTCTGTCAAATTCTTTCCAACTTCTCCCAATTTTGTCTCACTAGTTGTCATTGCTTTCAATTCTTCTGCTCTGTCCAGGGCTTTAGCTGCTATTTGAAATACTTGGGCTGCCAACTTCTCGTCAATTGATGGAGCATTTTTCTAAGTACACAAGAAAAATTCACTTGTAGGAAACAATGTAGAATACAGCTTAAATTTTATTTCAATCACATATTGTGACAACTTACAGCTGTCAAGCACAAATCAACTGCCTGTGTATAAAGATCCAATGCATCGTCAAAATTTCTAAGTTCGTCTTGTTCTAAGGCTTCACTAAATGATGCAAACAAATAAATACACATGTCGAATGAAAGACTTGACCCAATAAATTATTGGTATACAGACTTTTAAAAATTAATTCTAACCTGACGAGAAAGTATGCTCTTTTCACTTGCGATTCTTGCTCCGTCATTTTGGGAGATTTTGCTTGGTCACTCTCTTATTTTTCTTGGATGGCTGAAAGGATACAAATAAATGACATGTTGTGCTTTTGACAAAAAAATTAATTCAATGTGAAACAATTCAATATAATGAAATTTTTCCTTTACCTGTTTGTAATTCAAGGGTCCTATTTCTATACTGATTTATTTTAGCATGTAAAGAGGCTACCTGTTTCTTCAAGGCAGCTACAACTTCATCACTGAACTGTTGATTATGACTAATTGTGTTTTCTAAACTTTGGACAGCTCGTTCCAATAAAGAGATCCCTTCAAAATACAAATAGACAGCAACGGAACCTTGCTTGTCCTGCTCAAACTGAATTGCCCTTCTAATAATTTCATTTCCGTCTCGCACCAGCAATGACGACTCTTCCATTTTCCTAAACGACTTCCCACCTTCACCTGTGCTTTTAACTAAATATTAAATTGTATGAATCACCGTCTACTCTATACCATGATCAGAATTAGTCACAAAGTTTCCCAGTCTATTACTAAGTGCATTGTTCTGAGCGAAG
>WJFB01001536.1:0-29824 GCA_009870185.1 Pygmarrhopalites habei | reverse complement strand
ATTTAATGAAAAACTATTGTTTTTTTTGTTACAAACGTTCACTACAACGATTACTTGTTCTATGTTTCATTCCTGTACAATAATACAGTATGCATAGTACGCGTATTACTATTATTTCATTTCCATCACTTTCCATCACTTTCCGTCATTTTCCGTCATTCCATCACTTTCCGTCAATTCCTTTCCATCACTTTTTTTTCTAAGTGTAAGACTTTCCTTCACTAAGGTGATGGATTGATGGATTTTACACTATGGATAATAATGTTATTAGGTAAGTGTGTAAATAACCCCAGTACACTCCCCCAACTCTTCACAGCCACTGAAATACAATGAGATGGACAAACTCAAGTGACACATCCCTCCTCCTCCTTCTCCCACTTTTGAGACCATTAAAATCTCTACTAACACCGTATTGTATATATCCAAGGTGTGTCAAACACCACATTATATCTTGTCACGATAAATTTCTTTATTGTTACTTATATCTCTATCTAATGCTGCTTGTAAATAAACACGATCCAATTTGATTGGCTATATTTATCATAAATAATGTGAGAGCGATAAGATGCAGCTGGAATGATGGTCTTATCATCGTTAAAAGTCTACCTAATAAGTTCAATGTAACAGACTCCCAAGGTTGAAAATTTTTGAGATTTTCTGTCGATTCTGCTCTTACTGTCATTTGCAAGTTGGACAGTCATACACTATTAAACACAATATTACACCCCAGCAGAATTAGTTTCATGGTTTTTTAACATCCAGTTAGACTTTGTTCCCTCTCAACTTTGCACCGTAGTTGCTCTGAAAAAAGTTTAGAGTTTAATGAGTAAATATGTTTACAGTCAGAATTATCTTCTGTGACAGTCCACATTACCACGATACCAAGTCAAAGTTTTGAGTCAGTCCTCATTGAGCACTTCTAGTATAATCATCACTTGAGTTCATTCACAAACAATAATTATATAGAGATAGAAATAGAGAACACCTGTGAAAATTCCGTCCACTCTTGTTGAATTCATAGATCTCAAATTTATAGACAATAATTTTAAATAAAATATAAAGTCAAGCTTTAATATCTAGTTTTTAAAAACCATGACACGAGCCCTGTCTTTCGTGAACCGTCGACTTTTCAATTTGGAAAGATGTAAGGGTGACCAACGAAGATTTGTGTCCTCCCTAAATAATGGATACCTCAATTCATTCAATAACAATTACGCAACGTCCGTCAACTCGAGACAAGTTGATGAACAGAGTTTATGGGTAAATTCAAGCATCATGGATGTAAAAACAAGTGTTGGAATGACCATGACAGAACTAGTGAGGGAAAACCGTGGTCAATGGGGAAATGCTGTAGCTTTCGTAAGTTCATATAGAAATCAATCAATCAATTGGTTTTGCTTTGATTGTCGATTTAACCTTAGTTTGTACAAACATGGGGTAATACGCAACATCCCAATCTAGTTGCATTTTAATATAGAAATCAGGACACGCTATAGTGTAGAGAAAGAGAAAGTGATGGAGAAAATTAACCATTTATAATTGTAGGAATGTGCAGAAACGGGTAGGAAGATCACTCACGACCAAGTTCTCTCTCACAGTCGGGGATTTGCTGCAGCCCTCATCCAAGCTGGGTTTCAAAAACTTGATGTTATTGGGGTTGTTCTTCACAATATACCCGAATATGCCTCCGTATTATTCGGGATTTGGGATGCTGGTCTTGTTGCCTCTCCCGTCAATCCGTCCTATACTCCCGGTAAGTACATTCTATCGTGTAATTTTGTATGTCTAATTAAAATATAGAAATATATACATGAATTATTATTACAATTCGTACACAGCTGAGATTAAGAGACAACTGGAGAGTTCCGAATCCAAGGCAGTCATCACAATCCCGAAATATGTGGATGTGGCTCGGGAAGCCAAGGCATCCAATCCAAATATAAAAGCTATTATTGTGATTGGTGAGCTACATATAAAATAATTTTTTGAAGAGACAGCAAATTGCATTTCATAATAATAATTTCACTGATGAGTCTATGCACTTAGTAAACACTGTTTACTAAACAGTAAAGAGCTTTGTGTGTATTTGTTTTGGTCAAAGGTGAACCACATGAGGGCTGTCATACTTTTTATGAAATGATCAAGACGAACACGGATGGAGTGACATTCAGCAAAGGAACTCACATTGACACGGCCAATGACACTGCTTTATTACCATACTCTAGTGGGACAACGGGACTTCCTAAAGGTATTATTTTCGTAAATTATCAAAATGTTAGTTTTCAATTAAAACAACATGAACTTATATAATTTTGTAGGTGTCATGTTGACGCACTCGAATATGGTAATTACTACATACATACTAGAATATTGTCACAATATTATTGTGTATTATTATGCATTAAATTGAAGTATCAGGTGACTGAAATAGTAATGTTTTGGTGTAGGTGACCAACATGCTTCAAGCAACTCATCCTGCTCTGACGGCTGTCAAGAGATTTGAGAATTCAAATGAACAAGAAAGATTTATAGGGATCCTTCCATTCTTTCACTCTTACGGATTAGGTAAGTTCCTAAATCCACAACTTTTCTGTAATGTATGTGTATTCTATTTAAGATAATTTAATTTGTTGGCCCCTTCCCTTATTTAGCCTGTGTGATGATGTACACACTGATGAAGGGTGCCCATACAATGTGCTTTTCAAAATTTGAGACTGGCCTTTTTGTGGATGGATTTCGTCGACACAAACCCACATACCTTCAACTAGTCACTCCCCTCATTTCTTATATTGTCAACAGTGCTGACTTTACTTCCAAAGGTTAGAAAATGTCAAGAATCTCCGTAATTTATCAAAACACTTTTCAAAATGAAGATTTAACAATGATGGTGTATAATATAATACAGAAATGACCCATGTTCATGGAGTTGTAGGAGGAGCCGCTCCTATAGGTATAATTAATAAATAATTTTCTGAATCTACAATTATTTCATATTCTACATTCAATAATTTAAAATCCGGCATGAATAATTCGTGTCATGTAGGTCAAGCACTGATTACTCAACTGCTAGAGAAGGCTGGAAGAGATTTTGTATTTCAGGTAAGGAACTTTTCTCCTAAAATTTGACAGCAAAGATTCAATCAGTGAATCATCAAAATTTTGTAAATTTCTCAGGAGGGATACGGAATGACAGAACTGAGTCCAGTAAGTCATTTCCTGCCACACTGGACAAATAACAAGAAAGTGGGAAGCTGTGGTATGAAAACTAGCAACATTATTTAATAAATGATAGAAATATTTGATGCTTTGTAAAGTCCTACCATACAAACTAAATATTGTAGGTATGCCAATTCCAAGTACAATGACCAAAATAGTAGAGGTTGAGACGGGCAGGGCACTGCCAAGATTGGAAAGAGGAGAGGTTTGTGTAAAGGGTCCTCAGGTATGTCAATTATTTGTCCTATAATTTGTGCTTAGCTATTAATGCCAATTCACTTAATTTAACCATGACATCCATCATTACAGGTAATGAAAGGGTATTTCAAAAATGAAGAAGCCACGAAGAACACAATTGACTCTGAAGGATGGCTTCACACGGGAGACATTGGATATTACGACAGTAAGTATGTTGAAGTGTCACTATACAGGGATATACTTATATTGAGTTGTAATTATTAATAAATTATACGATTTGCTCTTCAAATATTACAGATGACGACTGCCTATACATTGTGGACAGACTCAAAGAGTAAGAAAATATTTTAAAAAGAATTCTAATCTGAGAAGAAAATTTTTCTCACATGTTAATTTTTTTCCCCTGTAGACTTATAAAAGTGAAAGGCTTCCAGGTTGCCCCTTCAGAGCTAGAAGATTTACTACGAAGTCACAAGAAGGTAGAAGATGTTGCAGTCGTAGGTAACGCAGTCTACTATATTTTTTTTCAACAAAATTTATTTCTTGTTGTAAGGTTGAGAAAAAAATTTAAATTTGATTTTGACTAAAGGTATACCTGATGCACAATGTGGAGAATTGCCCAGAGCCTATATTGTTCGGAAGAAAAGAGCAAACTTAAATGAAGACGAACTTCACGAGTTTTTGAAAGACCAGGTTAGCTCATACAAACAGTTAAAAGGAGGAATCGAATTTGTAAAGGAAATACCAAAAGCACCATCAGGGAAAATTCTACGACGTGAATTATTAACCGAGTACAAAAAACAGAGAGGAATTGAGTAGCATTAGATACGAATGCTGGTACATTTTGTTCCTATCAAATGACCTACTTATATAATATGACGGATAAGCTGAGCCTGCTGTGCAATGACTGTTTCTTAAATTATTATTATTATCATTTATTATAAATAAAATATACTACAACAACTTATATTATTTGTTATTTTTGATGGCCAGACGAGCTCACATGAAGCTCAAAATACCAAAAGAAAATAAAAACATACTCACAAAAAATTTCCATGTAAGGACCAACTGAGAGTGAAATTTAATAAATCATTTAGAAAAATATTGAACATACCAAGAATAAGGTCATACACAGCATATGTTGGCATGAGTATAAAACCAATTTTGTGGTTTTTTATATTCTAAAATATGTCTTAACAATGTCCTATGAAACCTTCAAATTTCTCCCCCGAGTGGTATTCTGCGCCAGAAATGAGGATCTATGAATTTAAAAAGGAAATTGTACTATAGTTAATCCATGTATGCAAATTCATTTTCTCCCTGTTATATTAATAAATTAAAATACTTACCACGATAATCCATGTCCCAGTCCTCTTGGTGTTGTTCTGCTGATCTTTGAAATGAAAAACTTTGAGCCTTCGGAAGATTTGATTGTTCATTTGTTGTAATATGAGTAAAAGGAAAAGGAAGGTCCTCAATAGTAAATAATTCATCTCCAACTGGATTGTAATCTCTTATACTTTTTCCTGCACTACATGTTTCATCCATCCAAATGTTGAACAAAGTTTCCAGCTGTTGAATTTTTTCTCCACCCAAATGGTTTTCCAGAAGGTAAAGAAGTCTACAATTGATAATAAAATTCCAGTAATGTAATACCTTCACACTTCAAACTAATACAGACAATTAAATTGAAATAATTTAAAATGAGAATTTATGTACCTGGGAAGAAAACGACTTGTAAATTCATTTGGATTTGTAATGACGTTATAAAGTAAAGTTTTAAGCCGGAAAGGAAAGATTTTGTCTTCTTGTTCCATTTTTTCCAAGAGATTGTCTAACCAAAGTGCACTCAATAATTTGACAGTCTTTGTTGAACTTTCCTCTGCATGCACTTTCCCCAATAGTGTACACAATTGACGTAGCCTACCTCGTGACTGAACAAGTGAAATTAAAGGTGCCCAAACTTCACAATACTTTTCAAATACCGAATTTTCATCATCATTCGGTATGTTGAACAGAGTACAAAAATCAACAAAAAAACTTTCTGGAGGAATCATTTCACTTGCAAATGCTGTACACATAAGATTGGGATCGGTGGTGAAGAAATTAGCAATCTTAGTTTTGAAAAATCCCATAGCTGTTTTTGGCTTGACACTCCCCGGTTGATTAATTAAGGATAGAGTGATTTCAGGGTCAGTGATGAGTTTTGTGGCACGTAAGCGGTATATTTTTGAGGCAAGAAACCCCGATATCATCTTACACATTTTCAAATATTTTTCTTCTTTAGACTCTTTGTTCTCTTTCCTATTTGTTAGAATTTCAATTTCAGGTCTACCTGATTCGACGGCAAGTGTAGGGTCAACCCAATAATTATCCTGTAATGAAAAACATTTGATTCAATTAAATTATAAAGTAGTATGTATCTATTTGCGTGTAGCGAATCAAGTTTACTAAACTTAGTAAAGTAAATTACCGTTAGCCATGTTTTAATAAAATCTGCAGCTTCATGAAGACTTTCGAGTGAGGGAAGTGATGTTCCATGAGAGATTTCATGACGAAGCTCGACGATCCATTGAGGGACACTCAAGTGGGATACTAATTGACTTAGTGGTACAGGAGCATCATCTCCCATTTCTTTAGTGGCTAGATGACTTATGTGATTTAAGTATCTGCATTGGAGAAAAGACAGAATCATAATAAATGAAATCCTCAAGTAAACATTGTCAATACAATTGAATACAACAACTTGTAAAGCCTTTCAGTATGTTTACCGAACAACAGCAAGAGAATAGAGTGATCTGGCTTCGTCGTCTGATTTATTTTGCCGGTCAGCAACAATTGCTTGTAAAAGGTAAATTGTGGACTCTGCTCCGACTGGAAGTGAAGGGACTCTTTCTCTCCATATGCATAACTCTCTTATCACATCCTCGTATTGTCCATCAATAAAAGATTTGCAAACATTTTCCCAATCCGCACTGCAATGTATAAAAACGTCCTCATAAAGATATATCTTAGATATGATCGATAATAGAGAAAAATCTGAAATGTGCTATGTACCTTCGTCTCCAGGGAACAATATAAAATGCACTCGCTTTGAGATCGGTGACCTCGCCAAGACTCTTTTTTGTCTTTTTGGCCAGCTTTTGCTTTTTCTTCCTCTTCGTTTTTGACAAGGCTACTTTTTTCTTCCGAGCAATTTTTGGAACCACAGACTCTGGAGTCACAGTCTTTTTGGTCTTCATCTAAAGTAAATGAACAGATGATTAATATGTGACCAGATCAAGTACATATGAAGAGACCTTACCTTGACAATAAAATAATTCTTGAAGACCGAAAAAACGTGGACGACAATTTCGCAGAATATTTTTTGAAATCATCGAAAAATTAGATTGCGGGAAGAGTGTTCAAAATAATCGCTCTATGATTTCCTATTTAATTCCTACTGGGATTATGAATCATATTTTTGCGTATGTCAATCAAAACTGCTGATTGACTTGTGTATCTGACTCAAAGTCAATAACTACACAGTGTCAGGCCTTTGCACTCATGGACTGGTGAGGTGACAACTTTAGGAAAATGTCCCACGAGAAGGATCAATCCTCCGTCTTTGCCGTGTAAAAATTTATAACAGTTTTTAACATATTACGAGTATTTGTTGACAATCTAAAAAATTAATTAATCAATATTTGTGTAATTTTGAAAATTAGAGATCATACAGGAAAGTGCTGGGTCATCAATGTCCAGAATAAAACTTGGAGTCCTCTTCCTAATCCCACTCGTGTGGATTTCAAGGTTCGACTATTTTATTTCTATACTTAATTTCAATTCATTTGGGTCTTAATATTAAATTTTTGATTTTGTAGAGATTATCATCAGTCAATGAAACTGTCTGGGGTATAAGCTGTGACCATCAGATTTATAGCTATGTCATGAAACGAGATATTCCTATTAGAGTAAGAGAAGAGACTTACGAAAACCAGGTAAAAGACTTTAACGTCAAACATGATAAAGCAACTGTGTATTTTATATATCATTCTAATATTCACTAATTCTAATTTTACAGCGTTGGAATCCTGTAGGAGGCTTTTGTAATAATTTACTACCAACCGACAGGTAACTTTGATTATATAAGCAACCAAGCGCATAATATTTTAAAAATTATAAATCTGTTGACTCCTTCCAATACAGATTTCACTTTTCCAATGAGGCCGGAACTGAGAACAGAGCCAAAGAACTAATAAAAATTCCTTCAGAGGCTTGGGTGTGGAAAGGAGATTGGCAAATTGAAAACACATTGGGCAGTGAAATTGCAACAGATGTGAGCATATTTTTCTCTGTAAACTCATTCTTTAGCAATTTAAACTAGTATCCCACAACTACTAACTTTTATTTCTTTTCGAATAGGGTTGGACATACTCGGTTGGTGTTTTCCTGAAATCTGCTTGAAACAATATTTGGCATATTGGAATACATGTATATTATGTAGCGAGTTGTCAAAATGAATTTTTAAAACGGAATTATTTATTTAGGTTGACTTTCCGGCCACATACACGGTAGAGAAGCATTGGAACAGTTGTGTCCGTAGGAGAAAGTGGTACAGAGTTCGAGAGTATGTGTCAACAAACAGATGGAACCTTATCGAATCCGTTCATGAAGACTTCACAGCTGTAAGCGTCACAAATTTATAGCTAAGAAGTTGTTATGTGTGGATCTAGTGTGAATCTTGATTTTTAATCTTTTAGGACCCTTTTACTGACGTCAGTGTAGGTAGCTATGGTGGAAACAGGTTAATTAATTATTTTTTAAAAGACGAAAAATAAACTATTGTTCCATGTAGGTATGATAATGACCTATTCTTTTTAAAAAATTTTAGTTGTATTTGGGCTATAACCATTAATGGTCGAGTAAGTATTAAATTGTCCTCGTTTCAGATATAATTGGTCAATGCAGACTAGCAATTTAATTTTGCTGATTCTGGTGTAGGTATATTTTCGCAAAAATGTCAATCCTGAGAGTAGTCCAGATGGAACAAGTTGGGAACAAATCGACGTAACAAAAGGGGTACAGGATGCAGCTCAAGTTTCTGTGTCAGCAAATGGCATTCCTTTTATAGGTTGGCAGTGCTAACTTAGCACATTTTTCACTATATATTGCAACTATTCATTTCAAATTGGTATTCGCACAATTTCAAAATGATGTCATGTCATTTTTCATATTTAAGTAAGTATTATGTACATATTATGTAAAAGTGACTAAATTTTACAAGTTGAAAATTTGATTTCATAGTTACGTGGACTGGAGGTCTTTTGTTTAGAGTAGGCATCAATCCTAAAAATCTTGCCGGTGATTGTTATTATATTAAAAATTTATACAGTGATTTTTCTCCTTTGGTAGATTCCACGAATACATGTATAAACTTTGTTCAAATTTTAGGAACCGACTGGATAATTACTAATGGACCACCAGGAGGAATATTTCAAATTTCTGCTGGAAAAGACAGTCTTTGGGCTATTACTCGGGATAAGAAATGTTGGTCATTGAAAGGTGAATTCGCAATACTTTTACTCTAAAATAAAAAATGTGATTTCGTAGTGTATTTTTAAGCTCATGTACTAAATTTTGTCTGGTTTTTTATTGATAGGTGAATTACAGGCCATCATGGCTAAAAAGTCTCTAGAGCCTTTCGAGTGGATGGAGATACCGGGGAGGATGAAGGCTATTTCAGTCAGTAAGACAGACCTGGTATGTCACAATTAATTTTTATTTCTCTATATAAATAGTTGTGGCGTGTGTAATAAACTCATTGTATTTTGTTTTTAGGTTGTATTGGCAATTGGGTCTGATGACAATTTAGTTTTTTCACGATTCGGTGTGACAAAAGAACAGCATCATGGTCAGGGCTGGAAAGAGGCCTTTGGATCTATATCATGGGATACAATTTCCACTTCCAGTTCTGAAGCCTCAACGGACCATGTGGATGCATTTCATTCTAGTACTGATGAGGGTGATGCTGTTTCTATTCAACCTGAAATTCCTCAAGGTTGTACTATGGTTGAAAATGGATCTTCTACTCATGGCATGTCCCTTTGTTGGGTTGATGGGGGATGCGCTTCCTCTTTAAAGTAAAGAATGATTTGCTTTCTTCTCTAATGTGTTCCAAAAATGTTTTGTGAAATTTATATAGCTACATCGCAAACTAATTTTAATGTGTACTACGTTACAGCTGTGGAGCAGAAACGGACTTGGAGGTTGGTCCATGGCGAGATGAAATTTTGACAGGATTACAATTCAATCGGTGTGAACGCATCAACAAATTTTCCTATCCCAATGCCATTGAATCATCTTCCAAGTCGTGGAGCAAGTCAGTTAAAGTACGAATGATGCAACATCATCACAGAGCTACCTCATGGATCAAAGGAGAGCTAGAAATTAGTAATAACGACACTATCGTTTTCTATAAGGTACTTTGCACCATTGCTATTAATGTTTACGTTTAAGAATTACTTGATAACCGGTTTGGTAATTTGTATTGGAACATTTTGTATATATTTTAGGACTTACATCACTCATGGATGTGTGCTGTGACAGACGTACTCAGTATTATACTGTCCCGAGATCACGCAGCTACTTTTATCCTTCGAATTCGTAATTCTATAGAACCGGGTGTTGCTGATTTCGTGACTTTTAAATTTGAGTTAGTTTTCTTCAAATAACAATCAGTTACATATATTGAACAAATAGAATAACATATTGAACAAGCAAAGACTACATCTTCGATTATTTTATTCATTTGTATAGCCATGAAAATCATATGGAAGAATGGAGACATCTTCTAATAGAAACATCAGTCAAACCACACGAGGAATGGAATTTAGCTAATGCTTGGCTAACAACAAACAATGGTAAAGTTTCAATGATATTAGTAGTTTATTATGAGCAACAGGTTAAATTCTCACGCATGTGAATTAAATGATGTAATGTATACACTGTAGGTGAAGTTCATGAAGCTGGGATGGCCTACTATTTAGATACTCCAATGGGAAATGAGATTGTTACGCCGGCAGAAGGCTCAGAGGTCAAAGTTTACAATCCCTTGGTGAAAGGATTTTTACCCATGTCAGAAATCAAGATTGATATTGTAGTCCCATCGGATGTCATGACACGAGAGGGTGGTGGAAGATTTGCTCTAAATCTTAATGGAAGGGACTCTGTTGTATTCCATTTCAACCCACGCTTCGAAGACAAAATAGTAGTGAGAAATAGTCGAGATACAAAGAGAGTAAGTGAATTTTAGTTATGCATGATAATAAAGGAAGTTTCATAATTTTCAAAGTAACACTCGCTACTTTTCATGGAAAAACTATTTCGTTCGACCAATTCAAAAATAGAGAGCGAAAGATATTCGTTTTGCTGACCTCGGTTTCGGGTCAGAATAATCGTATTTAGAACAAAATAAACGACGTAATTAGTTCTCTTAGTAGTTATACAAGCGTTTTTGTATAGCGGGGTAGATTTTAGTTGTGTTGACAGCGACCAAGAAAGTGACTCAACCATGAGTAAAAAGAGTACGTTATTGTACACGAAAGCGAAGAGTCGAAATTTCGTTTCGTTCTTCAAGGAGGTAAGTAATTGTACATAAACATTTGTTGTATTGTGTACTGTTGTCATCTCATGAGC
The DNA here is from genome assembly GCA_009870185.1 of Pygmarrhopalites habei. Taxonomy (NCBI): domain Eukaryota; kingdom Metazoa; phylum Arthropoda; class Collembola; order Symphypleona; family Arrhopalitidae; genus Pygmarrhopalites; species Pygmarrhopalites habei. The sequence continues at coordinate 18,733 of WJFB01001536.1, read as the reverse complement.
TGAATTAAAATAGTAATATTTTGAACAGAAATCTGTTCCTGTGGGGAGTCCTCCGAGTCCAGATTCTGCAATTGTTTCAGATGAGAGTATGAGTAATGTGAGTAATCTACTCAACTACGAAATACATTATTTTGAAATTATAAATAATACGTATAACTTTTGTTGTACAGGATAAGGCTGGGTTAAGTGATGTTGATGTGACACCGACAAAAAAGATTAAGTTGGATGGTCATTCTTCCTCAAACGACGATACATCAAATCAAAGTGATGATGACTCAGTGTATGAGATTCCGGAAGAAGAGGAAGAAGAGCTTTTGGATGATGATGAAATAAAGGCGATTATTGTACGTACCAAAGGTTTGCATGTTTTTATACGATGTCCAATATTTTTGTGAGCTATTACAATGTAAATACTTATTTGCAGAAGAATCAGCATACACAAATTGGGAATAACAATTTTAAGTGCCCAATTAAAAGTTGTTCCTACGTGTTGAAATCTCCAAATGCTCTTCCGACCAATAGGAGACGACATGTCAAAAGGCATTTAAATTCTCACAAAGCAGAAAAACCTTGGATATGTCAAGAGCCTGGTTGCACGGCAAAATTCACGCAAGAAAGTATGTACCGTTTTGATACATTTTTCCATCTGTATATTATTTAGTCATGAAGTCAGAATAACAATTGAATTTTTTTGTAATTTTAACAGTTCGTCTGCAGAGTCACCAACGTTGCTGTCATAGCCGTTCATATCCTTGTCCTTTCCCAGGATGTGACAAGTTGTTTGGTGGAACTACATCGATGAAAACACATTTGATGTGCAACTGTATCCAACCAGATTTCCTTTTTTGTACTGTCTGTAAATATCGGTTTGGGAACTGTGATCGGTGGTTGTCGCATTGGGAGGACGATGTTCACAAGAAGAATTGTGAAATTTTGGAAAAAAGAGAACTTGTCGTTCCAGCTAAACCGAATATTGACATTGACGAAGAAATGAAAAAGGCTGTAGCTGACCCGGTTGGTTACAAAAAATCTCACCACTCTGGACAGTTACTTGGAATTATCTCTCCATTGGATATTGAAATTCCAGTCGGGGTCAAAGCTGAAAAAATTAAACCATTCCCAGGATTTATTCCTACCCCTGTTGGATCATTAAGTGGAACACAATGGTGCAGTGAGACTGAAGTCCCTATGAAGAATCAATGTAGAAAGTCTCTTCTTCATAATTTGATCTCGGGTGCGAAAGATAATGTTTTGATTCCAGTCTTGGCCGAAACAGTACCTGTTGTTTACGAATTGCCAGTGGTCTCGTCATCCAACTGTGTTGATTAGTAAGTTTTGTTTTCTAGTTTTTTTATTTTAAGTACTAAATAGTAATGAAAATGTATTTACATTATTTTTATTATTGTTTCAGTAACTTTAATTACAGTCTGACATGTCGTGAACATACTAAAAAAGAGTAAGTCCATTGATTTAATTAAACCACAATTTTTTTCAGTACAGATTTTGTACTTCATTCAAGAAATTATTTTTTTGTGTGTGTACAGTGGAATCAGAGGTATTGGGATGAGTAGTGACCTAACGTTCAGACGCCGCGTCGAAACCTATGTTTATCTTAGTAACAAACTGGCTAAATTGAGAGAAAAATTTGAAGCGACTCGAGGACAAGAAATGACAAAGGAAGAATTTGCTGAATTAAAGCTGGATGATGAGAAAGAAGAGGATGAAGAGGTGGAAGAAACTATCAAAAAAAATTGGAAAGAGTGGAAGAATTCGCGTAGTAAGTGTCTAATTATAAAAATAAAACAACAAATAATTAATAATTTATTGATGTTGTACCCAGTAAATTGTTTGTTTTCAGAGTACCGTCATTTCGCTACCAAAGAATGTTCCGTGGACAATATGGTGTTTACAATCATTGCCAAGTACCCATCCGGAAATGAAGGGAGGAACAATTGCCGTCTTGGCGAAGCTTATTACCAATATGCTATCAATAGCTGTGATGAAAATTCAGGTGGTTTGGACGAAAGGAAAGAATATGTAAGTGTTCAAAATGTACTTTTAGCCATATTGTTTTATCTCTATCTTCATAAACGTGTCATATGCATTATTGTGTGGCAGGAAAATTCTGAAAAATACTCAGAGCAGCTCAGTCAACTCAAAATGTTTCGTGGACAGGGAGGGCGAAATGAGCAAGCCATTCTCAGCAGAGTCAAAACTACTTGATTGAATTTTTTTGAAACAGTGACTCTAGTTTCAAATAATAGTTCTTATAACGAAAATATTTTTTGTTAAAGTTAATGCACTCATGTACTATTAGTAATCAACTATTTTTGTGGGTGATTAAAGTTAGGTCAAAATGATTACTGTTTTTTACGTACGCATAATGTATATTTCATCTCAATATACATATATGTAACATATAATAGCAAATAATGCTAATCGAATAAACTTTCCTCGATATTGTATTTCTCCTTCTCATTATTTACAGTCTCTACATTTACGTTGTAATAATAAATTCAATTTTAAATGATACACAGGGAGATTGGGGAGAAGAGGAACGGGATGGGACTTTTCCGTTTGTTCCTGGACAGGCCTACAGTATAAGTATTGTCTGCACGGATACTCAATTCATCACCACCGTACAGGCCAAACACAAATTCATTTTCTACTACAAGCATAGATTTCCACCAAAATATATAACTCACCTCACGGCAGGTTGGTGAATTATGTGTATGATATTACATTGAATGTCTTTTTTGGTGAATTAGTTGGTATATTTTCATCTTTTTCACTTATTTAGTTGGAGATGTGAGCGTAGTCTCTGTTCGCTATGATCCAAGTCGGAATGAGGACACGAAACATATTGAATTTATAACCAGTCCCGTCCCTGGACACTTCTGGAAAGTTGAGTCTGCTGGTAATTCATTTACATGGGCAATTGGAACTGATCTCAGTGTTTGGACATTTACTGGTTCAAATGGAAGCAGCCGAAAATTAGAACGTAAGTTGTACTCTTATTTTGTCTGTTCTTGGTCATTTGGATTTGATTTATTTGTTATTCCAAATTTATAGATGAAAATCTTGTGACTGATGAAACTGTTTACACAATCTATGAGAACCAACGATGGAATCCCCTGTCAGGCTTCACTTCCCATGGTCTCCCAACTGACAGGTTAATAATCACAAGAATTATCATTTGTGAAGTTGTGCTTCAATTCCAGATATGTACTTTAAATATTTCAAGTACAGCAAGTCAACATTATTATTATTATTACTGTTTAACAGAGCTCCTTGGTCAGATGAAACTGGTAGAACACCTCTGGAGAAGGAATCCATTAAGCTTCCTTCTTGTAAATGGTCCTGGGTAGATGATTGGGAAGTTGACTACGATACTCCCGGTGGTGTAGATTCATCCGGATGGCAGTATAGTGTAGATTTCCCTGCCACTTACCATTCGTCGAAAAAGTTTAACGACTTTGTAAGGCGAAGAAGATGGATGAGAATTGGCAGACATACAGATTCTGGTCCTTGGGTTCATATTCCTAATATTAAGTTGGTTGATATTTGTGTTCGGGTAAATATTCATTTTTTCCTATTTTTTTTTCTTTTTATAAAATTACAGTGTATCGAGAATTTGTTAATGAAATGACCAATTTAGATATTATGTAATTGCTGTGCATTATTTTATAGATGAATGATGATTGTGACTATGATGTGCTCGGTGTTTGTCAAAATGGAGATGCTGTGGTTCGTTGTGGAATCACTAAAGGTAAAGAAGAGCAAATGCGAATCATTTGAAGTAACTAAGGATTGACCACTTGTTAAAACATGTAAAATTTTGAAATTCAGAAAATCCATCTGGGACTAACTGGCTACCATTAATGAGTCAGAAACCTTTCGTAAGTATTGATGATGGATTAATTTATATTTAAAAGTTGAAACATCTCTTACAATATCACAAAATATTCTAGGTAAGCATATCAAGTTACTACCAGAACAGAATTTGGGCAATTGGGAAGGATGGATTTGCCTACATTTATTACAATCACTGGCAACTGCTGGATAGGCCAAAAGGTGCACCTTTGAAACAAGTGCGAGTAGGGCCCGCTGGAGTTTATGCTGGTTAGTGCAATTGTAGTGTATCATATGTACTATTTGATTGAAGTGGAATATATTTTTTGGTGAAATGGTTGTGATGAATTGTGTACTTTTTGCATACAGTTGGAACAAACAATGTTCTGTACAGAAGAACAGAGATTGACCCCAAAGTTTTCCCGGAAGGAAAAGACTGGTCTAAAGTTTGTGAGAATGTCCTTCAGGTAAACAAGCTTTATGAAATTTTTGATTATATGAACGTGAAAGTTTGATTAGAGTATTTTATTAACGACATTATCTGATTGATGGGATTCAGGTGTCGTTGCCTTCAGATGAAACCGTATGGACTCTCATTAAAAAAGGTGACAGCTTTCACTGTAGTATTGCCAAGAGAAGAGGAATTAGTAACACCAATCCCAATGGTGTTGGCTTTGACATCATAGCGGAAGGTCCTTGGCAATACTTCTCTATAACCGGAGCTTACAGTAGAAATAGATGATTACGTGATTTGAACACCTAGTGTATTACACATTGTATTAGTTCTAGCTTTACTCTCTATCGTTTCTAAAATTTTGAGATATTTATTCTATTACTACATTACATATTTCATCACATATTTGCCAACCAGTAACTATAGTTGTGGTTCAATACATTACAATTCGTGTATTACTATTCCTGTGATTTTTTTGTGTCGTGACGTGGTACGTAACTACTATGTTAGCTAGGTATAGTCTATGCCTATTTAAAAAGTACCTAAAATTTAAAAAAAATATATAATTATTCCATTCCCTTGCTCACGATTCCGCTAGGAATCTTATTAAAGTAATGACAAATTATACAAGCATTACATATTAGCTATATTTAGTTTTAGATTAATTTAGTCATGTAGATCCAAGCATTTCAGAATTAGGATGTACTGAATTTTAATTACTGTTAATTAAGCAGTATCATTATATTGATCAAGTGATTCTTGCCCCCTTAGCACCTCAACTGTGCGGCCTATTCATGTAATAAAATTCAGTTGAAGCACACTAATTGAAAGTTATACTGACTCAGATTTATTCTCATGTGTGTGTGTACAATATGTTGACAAATGAAGGGATTTTTTTAAAATTTTCTTAGATTATTTCGTTCTCGAGTGCAAATTTTAAAGATGAAGCTTGGTAGTACAATATTCGCCCACGCACATACCAATATGTACTTATGTGTATATACGCCTCCACTCATATTTTGTATATTAAATAGTAGGTAATAATGGTCCATTTTATTCGACAGATCTCGTGTGTATATGCCTACACAAATGCTATATTATAAATCATTTTCCTTCCATAAGTATGATGCAAGCTTATTTTTTTTGAAATACATATTTCAAATTTGGTGTAGCCGTGAAATAATATATATTGTTAGTGTGTGGTACTAACTAGTAATTTTTAAGGTCTAATTTTGGTCAAAACATTGGTTTCATTTTACTTTGAAGAAGAAACGACCAGGATCATTAGAGAGACTTGTACTTACCCATATAGAGAACTGTACCTACTTGTCTCCCACTATGTATAACTTGTTACACTTTAATTTTGTCCCCAAAAACACGCTGTGGGAAAGGTCCACTGGGTTTTTTTGGAGTTAAATGCGATAAAACTTTAATATCCTCTCATTTAATATCAAACTCAAATTGTCTACTACTAAACAAGTAATATCTGGCAACGGAATTGGCAGTGTGTGTCAAAGGTTCAGCGGATTGTCAAGGTGAATGGACTTCCAGGAATGTTGACACCCTATGAATCATGAAAATAAAAATACAATACTAGAATATACAGAAAGAAATCCTTGATGACAATATTAATATTTGTGATAATTTACCTCATAGCTTATCGTCAACGTGTATTTCCCAACAAGTCCTATTCTGTACGACACTTCAAGAAGACCATTACCCCCTGAAAAATTAAATTGGGACATTGTACAATATGGATAAAATTTTGTATATGGATGTCGTATTGTGTTTGAGTTTTTACGGTTGTTCGTCCAGAGCTCTGGAGCCCCAGCTCCTTGTAGGGAGATGTTCACTTTTGTGACATCAACGTCATCCGTCACGTTCACTTGGAAAGTATTGGGTCCACCTAATTTTACAAGTTTGTCAGAATGAATTTGAGATACTAGAGATTATTAATTAAAAGAGTTGGGATTAATTTTTTTAACTCACGAGGATTGCCCACAGTCAAGGCTTGTCCAGTTGCCGTGATCTTTGACATTCTGTGCTCGTTTTTTTACAGTGCGGAACCTTTAGAAAATTCCACAATAAAATTCAAAATAGTCAAAACTGATGTATGGTAGACAAATTTGACTTTTCAATCTTAAAATGAAAATAGGAAATGTAATTTTGTTTATTCTTTTTCTGACCGTGTGTTGATGGGAAGATGAATGTGAGTTAGCTATGCACAGATACCCGAATTAGAGCCGAGATGATTGTTGTAAATTAACAAGGACAAGACTGAATCCAAGGAAGTAAAAGGACTTGTATATTGTACTCTCTGTGACTCTCTACTGTAGTTCACTCAAGATTGTTAGTGGATGATGATCATACAGCATCTCCTTATTTGTCCATCCTCTCTGTTGACGATGGTACATCTGAAACGTAGGCGTCTTTTTTTCATCTTCTAGCCTCTTTAATACAGGCCCTCTTCGTATGTCCAATATGAGTAGGTAAAAGTACAGTATGTGAGAGTGTGTGTATATTTTTTATAATACATGACATTATGCATCATGATGTATAAGAAGACTGACAGAATATCCGTATATGTAGGTTGATGAGTGTGGAATGTTCCCTCTATTGCAGTACACCACATTATTATTGTTTTCACTCTGCTGTACATCTATATTTATTTCAATTTGCATTGCCACTAACTGATTCCAAGTTTATGTTGACCAAACAAACCATGTGTGTGCCGTGTTTACACACAATACAATGTAAGTAACGAGGAGAAAGAGACTCACATAATACAGATATGTCGTATGCATGTAACTTTAAAAATTATAAAGAAAAAGCCTGGGCGGTATATTGTATATTGTACCTATAGGCTATATTCCTAATTTGGGTTGAATCCTTTTAAAATTCAACATGTAGATCACAACAATTAAATGAACTGCGCTTAGTTAGCCTCCCTCTTGTACACGGGTTAATTAAAGCATGTATAATTTCATTCAATTTGAAGGATGTAAGCATCGATGACACACATACACACACTTATTTCATAGTAATTACTGATTACAAAAGTGAGTAATATTTTCAATAATTTGAAAAACCATTTTGACCTCATTTAAATCAATTGTCCTGATTTTGTTTAGGTTTTATTGAGAGAAAAAAGTTTACTAAATTGACTATTTAAATTTTCATTATTTTGATTTTCTCACTTCTTCTTCGATGGAAAGTTTTGCTGAAGGGGAATCTTGACTGAGAATAACTTGACCACTCTCATCCACATCCAAGGTCAAGTGAGGAAACTGTCTGTTGTACAGTGACAAGGAAAGAGATTCGGAGCAATCTTCATATCCATCCTCATCCTGATCTCTAATCTCGTGTTCGGATGATGGTGACACGGCTGTTGTATTAATGATGTTAGTCTGGGTCAACAATGGGAAAGGTAAATCCAATGGGAAGATTCCAGTTTGAGTCGGACTTTGACTCAAATTGTCTGACGTCACATTAAAATCCAAAGTGATACTCGGTGCATTCTCGGATTGACCCTCTTCATCTGAAATCATTTTTGGGGTACAGTCTGACTTTCTCAAAATTATTCTCCACATAAAGTTGAGAGGACTCATGGCAATGTCTTGATCCTCCAAACTTTTCATGGTGACAATTTCTCCCGTACCCCCTTGACCGTGTTCAACTCCCAGAATTGTCTTCCGATAAATGTTGAGAATGAGGAAAAAGTCTGCACCCTCCAAAGGAACAAATTTCCAGTATTGAGCCGCTTGGTACTTGGGATAAGAGTTTTTACTGTTCATCTCCATCGTCCCAACAGCCAAAGTTTTGGCTACGTACAATTTGAACTCTCTCTCCTCCCTTGTTATGAATTTGAGTTGATATTTCTTACTCCAAACAACTAGTTGAACAATAGTTGGGAATTTTGACCTGAATCCAACATTATTTTCTTGTGGGAATGGAGAATTTTTGACAAGGGAAGCCAATTTGAAAATCTTGGAACTTCCATTCAGGTCCTCAGCTTTGATTTCTTCAATCAATTCCTCAATCTCCAGGGAAGAGTCAATTCTTCCAAAATTTTTCAACTTGTCATTCACTTGTTCCTCTTTTTCAGTTGTAGTAGGGACCAAAACAATGTCCTGTGAAGGGATCATAGGTTTGTCAGTTGAAAGGGTCACTGAACTAGTACTTTCTTCCAAAATGACCGCAGTGGGGTCAATATCAAAATGATCTGAGGAATTCATCATCATCATTTTGAAACTACTTCGAATCTTCACAGATTCAGCCTCCAGGATATCAAGCAAAGAGTCAGAATCCAGTCGGTACTTTTTATTATGTTCGACCAAACTTTCAAATTCTTCAATTTCTCTTTCCAGTACAGCTTGACTTGTAGCACAAGTTGTGAGGTCAGTGTTCGCCGAATTTTGGGGGCAGAATGTGAGTACATTAGACACTGTCGTTTGTAATTTTTCCAGTTTATTTCCAGCTCTTGTCAACATCCTCTTCATCACTAGACATTTGTTCCGTTGAATTTCTGACTTGTAGTCATTCAGGACGTTCGACTCTGGTTCTACATCATCCCGAGTGGAGAGATTGTTGACAATTGGATTTTCCTTCCAGGATTCAAGGGACTCCATTTCATTAGAAGACTCTGGAAATGTTTCCAGCAATATGGCTGTGGCTGTGGGAACTTTCTCTTTGACTGACTCGAACACCGATTTGGATGGATAATTTTGATTTGAGACGATTTCAGATGTCAATACCATTGGGATTGGGGGTGGAATGAAAGACATGGAGGTTCCACAAAGAAATATGATGAACATGGAAAGACTGGTCAAGTGGAGGATCATTTTGTTGCCTGTAAATAAACAAAAATTATAATTTTATTATGAACCCTATTTTTTGCTATTATATTGAAAGAAGTTGCAATGAAAATATAACTCAAAAAAGATTATGTAGTGTTGTGACTACAAAACTAATTTAATCTTTTTGTCATTTTCTTACCGTTAATCCTAATTTAGGATTCCCAAGAGGAAGATTAAAATCCAGAAAGAATTTGGAAGGTCCTTCCCCTTTAAATCGTAATTGATAAACTTTTTATCGAGATGGCTATATTGAGAGACCTGAAGACAATGACACCTCTCCCTGTCTGGATTCCCTGGATGAATGAAGGATAAAATTCATATCACATTTAGTGTGACAAGCTAATTGAAGAGTTCAACTTCTAATTGCAATGAACTTTGTAATAAAAAATGAGGACTATTTAACGTGTAATGTAATTTTTGAGACGACAATCATCCACGAAATTACGTCTGGAGTCTGGATAAGAGGAAGTAGACCAAATCATTTGGAATAAGTATGTAAAATAGTCATCTTTGTTGAATTTCTCTCAACACAACAAGTTGTGTGTGGAGAGAAACGTTTGAGAAAAGCAGAGTCAACTGAATTATCCATGTGAGAAAAAATCGGTTATTCTAAACCTATGAATGTTGTAATGATTTTTATTTAAAAGTCCAAGTCACCTCATCCACTAAATGAATGACTGGGTTTCATCCTACTAAAAAAATTATGAAAAAACTCTGTCTCTAGTATGTGTCAAGTTGGTCAGAAAAAATTGGAGGTAGTTAAATTGGCGTCACTTATGTATCCCAATAATTCATAGGTAATTGAGCTACGAAGAGTAACTTGAGATTTCTCTTGTGAGATTCACATTGACAGTTCTTTTGTATGGGAGAAGAAGATTTCATAAAAATGTCAAGGATTTTATTACATTCAGAAAAATGACTGACACTGGCACTACTCACAACTAGAAAAATCAGTTTTCACTGTCTTATTATTTTAAAAAGGAAATATTTATCATATTTTGTATGGTTGACATTCATAAAATTACAATCCTATTCAATGTTACAATGAAAATATTTTTTAATAAAATAAGTTACATCACAAAATGAATTTTTAGTAAACGATGAATCTTCCAGGATTCATACTTTCACCAGGAAAAACTTTCCCATTTGTGTCAACCTCCAGAGCAAAATCCGGAAACTTGACACTGACCAGAGAAACTAGGAAAGATTCATCCGGACACTCTCTTAATTGATTCTTCATCTCATCCCCTTTCATTCCGTAACTATCAATCCCAGTCACATTCTTGGTGATCAAACTCTCCACATAATCCTGGACACCCATCATCCTCTGACAGTAGAGTACAGGTCTCCACAACAAATTTGGATTAAACATGGAAATATCTCGTTCCTCCATAGACTCCATGTAAATGACCCCTTCTTTCCTTGACCCATCTGAACTTGATGTGTCGTTGTTGTTGTCCTTCGTCAGTTGACATCCCATCATCATCCTTCTTTCAATATTGTACAGAGCAAAGGATGATGCATCTTCCTCTGGGATGAACTTCCACTCCTCTTCCTTTAATTCAAATACAAATCAGATTAGTGATTTTAATTAAGTAATTCAAAATATTTTTATTTTTATTTTAAATAATTTTACCTCCAAAGCTATGTCACTCATTGTAAGTGGCAATCCGATGACGGTCGAGTTGGTCATTGAAACAATTCGGAATGTGTCATTTCCAACTTGAATTTTCAATTTTGATTTTTCTCCCCAAATAATTTTCTGGACGATAGAAGGGAACCGATTTTGTAGGGCAGGAACTAAACTTTCTTTATGTTTTGAATTCTTGATTTTCCCTGCCAGTTGAAACAATTTGAAACTGGACTCGGGTCCTTCTGATTTTATTTCCCTAATCTGTTTTTGATAATGATCTATTTGATCAGCCACATTCTTCGATTCGATGTCTTCAAACACTTCAAACAGAAGATCTTCCAGTTGGTCCTCCTTCAAAGTTGTCGTTTCCTCCTCCTCCAGGATTGGGACAATCAAAGTGGACATATCAATTGACTCCAGAGGTGTGTCCGACAAAAAGGAAAGTTCTTTTGGTTTCGAAATTTCGGTTTGAGGGAGAGGACTGGGACTAGACACATTGGCAGTTCGAAGGGCTGCTGCGTAAGTTTGATGAAGTTTAAGGGTCTCATTTTGAAGTTTACTGATGAGGGAATGAGACTCTACACGATAATTGGACCCAGTCACAATATTTTCATTGAAACTTTCCAGTTTCTGTTGAACATCCTCTTCGGACACTGTACAGGGGAAGCGGGTTCTTGTGAGAGAAGGGTGAGGGGTTGAGGTCACACTCCAACGACTCCGACAATTTTCACCTAATAATTCACTAATATCGTGGAGGATTGAATCAATTTGGGGTTTGGCTTTGTTGAAAACATTCAAGGCTACTTCGTACTGGTTCCGTTGAAGGTCACGAACAAAATCCTTGGCTACCCGGAGATTCCTGTCAATGTAGTCTTCGATCAAGGGTCGGATTTCTTTGTCGTTGTTGGAAGATGAGGACAAAGGAGTTAAGAATTCGGGTTCAGAAATGTCAATGGGGTCGAGGGGTAAGGATGAAGTTGATGTTGATTGGGTTGAGGTCATAATTGGGGGATAGTAGGTCACTTCTTCGAGGTCAATGTAGTCATCAGGGATTTCTTTTTTCTTCTTCTTATCTTTGGAACTTTTATCCTTAGAACTTCTTCTTCCTCCTTCAGAGAGTGAAATTGTGAGGCTCACTAGGATGATGAGAAGGAGAATTTTCATTTTGAATTCTTTTGATTGGCAGAAGATAAAAAATACAGTTAAAGGCCCTGTCAAAAAATTAATTAAGGAAGGAAGGAACTGTTCGATGAACGGTTGGAGGAATCAGGATCAGTGACGATGGTGTTAGCGGATGTTGAAGAATTCAAATGCCATGGTGGGTTTGGGAGTATTTTGGTATTTTGTCCAGAATTTGCAACCATCTGCAAAATCCAAGAAGAATGAAGGAGGATAATGTTTTATGATTTATGCTCTTCTCAGAAGTTCCTTAAAAAAGCTGACACGGGCAACGTGGGAACCTAGGATTCATCCTCGTGAGACAAAAATTCGTGTGCACTGTCAAATAATTCCTATTGTTGTTCACATTTTTGTGTACTAGTCACTCAAACGTCCATTCGTGCGTGTGTGTGTGTGGATGATACATGCATTAATTTTTTATTGGTTCTTCTCCCACTTTGGTAATTGACCGTGTCATCTAAAATTATGCGAATTCACATGAAATTCCATACATTCCCATTTAATTCTCGAAATGACGGCCCGACCAATGACAAGATCCATTGTCACTCGCTTAAACTTGGCACATCGATTTTATATAAGTCATCTTTATTTTGTTTGTCTCTCGAGAAGTTGAAAATACAATTTGAATTAAATTTATTTTTCCTTCCTTCAAAATATAATCTCGACATTCATATGAAATCGTCTTCCCTTTATTTGGTAGTACAATTTAATTCCTTTAGTTTGTCAGTTGTTATCGTTCATGTGTTAAGTGTGTGTATGCTCAACATTAGCATTTAGTGACTGCTGGCGTCATTATTTTGTTTAGATTTAATGACCATTTAATAATATTCATCATTTCCATGGTTCGTGGTGCTGACAAAAGATATTGCAAATGGAACATTAGCATCAGCAATTCTTTATCTATCTATCTCAACACTTTTGACTTAATTCTCCATCCAATTAAATTTTACATGAAACAAATGCTAAACGCTTTTTTACTTATACTTTGTACAGTATTGTCTCGCTACTTGCCCATAAAAACGGACCATTTAAATGAAATTTTAAATGGATACCTCTTCTAATTCTACTTGAGATACATATTAGTACTGGATAACTTATCCAGGATTTAAATATGAGAATTCTCCATTAATCAAAAGTAACTTTTACAAAGAACTGCGAGATCAAAAAGGGTAAGGGCCGAGGGGGCCCTGAATGTCAAACTATTACAACTGGGTTTTGTACTGTGTACATAGTTGTAGGTCAAACAAGGAAACGTTCTGTTCTGTGTAGCAAAACCCCACATTACAAGTGAAAGTAGAAGCAGGGAGAAGGAAATAATCCGTGGGTAAAAGTAAATAGTATAATGGACAGAGACAAGGCTAAATGGAATAATATGTAAGATACCGATACCCACTTTTTGTCTATTTGTGCCATACTGCATATCGATCCATTAACTTTTTCCCTATGTATTCATTTCCTGACATTATACACTGTCATTGTCAGTACAACCATACACGATATTCTGTACAGTCGATTCAAACCACCGAATAACCGGCCATCAATAATTGCGAGTAGTCGTCACACACAACTGTCCACCCTCCCACACACACGTATACCACTCTCTCTATCACAAAGTTGACATTGTCAGTCCTGATTATCCATCCACATCCACAGGTTCCCCACTTGACATTCTGCCCCATTGACTGTCTCTTCCATCATCCTGTCGTCGTCGACGACGTGGACACACATCAAGAAAAGCTGAATCCAGGTCTCACTTTTCCCTAAAATCCATCTTATTTCTCAAAATTCACTGCACCAGGAATATTAAATATTTATTTCTACCTGTAATTCTTACTGGAATAAGTTCCATTTTTTTAATATTTTAATATTTTTTTTAATATTTTGTCTTCCTGTACGTTTTCTGTCTTCCTTTACATCCGCCAGTAGCTTGTGCACTTCTTTTGTGGAAAAAACTAATTAATTTATGATCAAAGTATGAATGGTGCCTATGGTTATTTTCACAAAAGAATTTTTTGAAAAATTTTCTGTTATATTCGAATCGAATCAGTGAGACTTCTTTGTGTAGCCTAGGGCTAGTGTCGTAAGAGAATTCTCTCCCCATTCTTAATTCCTTGTCATATTATTATCGATAATGGAGAGGACTTTTGATCAGGTTTGATTTGTTCAAACTTTTTTTTTTGATTAAAATTTCAAAGTGCTCGTAAAGGAATAATAGACTATAGGAATTATCATTTTGATTCTTTCTTCTGATTCTTCTTTTATTTCCTGAAATCAAAAACGTGAGAATAAGGTCAGTCGAAACTTTTTTCTTTCAAATAATGTGTAATTATCATACCCTCTACATCTTTCATCTTTTCTCTCTTTCCCTGTCTTTACACTTTGTTCTTAACTCGACCTTCCCGATAAAACAAACTTTTTTGTCATATTAACATAAATCGTAAATAGGATTAGACTATGTATATCTATATGGAAAGAGGAGAGAAGATTCTTAAGCCATTTAATAGACTTGATTTAATGCTCCCATTCTGATTCTATACAAGCTCCAAATACTTCAAACTCTATAAATCTACGCTTACTATAAAGCGTAGCAATAATAATTTATAAAAAAACAAGTCTTATGAAAGATTTTGTCATAATATAATAGACTAAAGTTTTATCTAGTAAATATTTTACACACACAGTGACACACACACACACACACGACTCTATTAACAATTTTTCATGTCTTATTCCATTCTTTTTTACTATTCCCATTTTATAGTTGAATTTCCATAAAATTTGCATATTACTCTCCATCACTCTCCATCTCCCTCTCGTCAACCCCTCAAGTACACGAAGAATAGAATAAGCAGGGGGAAAAGTATTATTAATGTATTATATTGTGCACTGTTTTTGCACATGCGAAAAGCCGATCAATTTCTTGTTCTTTATATCCTGTTCCCTGGAACTGGTACAAACACACACACACACTGGTGACTAGTGACTAGTGATTGGTACAACGTATGTTGTAAGTACGTTTAGTAAAATACAATTTCCTTGAGTACTTCAATCCTCCTCTTATGATATTATTATCATAAGAGCTGTACACATTGTACGAAGCGAGAAGGTGGAAAAAGACATTGTATAATACACATCTTACATAAGAGAACAGTGGAAAGGTCACTCTAGATTTCCGCTGGCTATTTTTACCAAATCTGATTGTTGAGAGAGAGAAAAAAACGATGAAATCTTGTTTATAGGATAATATTCTGGATTTATTCTAATATAATTAATTTATGAAGGAACATCACCATCTTTTATGGTCCATAATTATGCTAGTTTATTTCCTTTCATAGTCAGTTGCCCGTCTTTTGAAGGTGGGATATTTTTTCTCAGAAATGAGGTGACGTGGAGAGGGGAAGAGGGGGAATGGAGAATGTCCAAGTTTGTTGGAGAGTAATAATAATAAAAATTTGTCTGCATTTTCGGTACTGTATACTGCAGTGCAGTGTGTGTGTCGGGTTGAGGCATAGTAGTTAAGGTCCTCCTCTGCATAGTTTGATATGAGGAAAGATCGACAGGTGAGTTTAAAGTAGGACTCTTGAGACTGTAGTGTACAACCCTCCCGTCTCAAGATTGTTTTTTTATTTGAATGAATGAAGGAAAATTTGGGCTTTTCTCTTTCTGGTTACAGTACAATTCGTAGTATGTAGAAATACAGGAGGAGGAAATACAAGACATTTTGCATGGAATAGCTTTTTGGATCCACATCCACACACACGCATTGCAGCTCTCACGATCTACTAAACTATGCAAAAACCAGCAAAAGTGTTAGAGTACACGGGCAGTGAAAAAAAACTTTGGTTTTTTATCCTGAAAGGAAAAGTCATTCATGTTACACACACACACACACCGGTTCTCTCTCCTTTCTGTCTGTCCGTCTCATTGCCACTGGAATCGTCAGCCGGTTCGGGTGTCTCCCTTTCCCTTTCCTCCTTTTCTCTGTCTTTGTCTTTGCACCGGTTGACCCGATCCTGGACACTGTAGAATTAAGTGAATTCAGCAAATTCTATTTAGAATTTATTTTTTAAAGATTAACTGTGATTTAAAGCGGAACGTTTAATCAGTGTGTGTATGTGTGACTGTCCATTGGTGGATTAAATTAAAGGTGAGATTATTCTTTGTTTTTATCAAGAATATTGATTTTCAGCGTCGAGAGAGTTTTGACGTTCGTGAATATATTTTATGGGGAATATTTATTCCAAGGAAAATTTCATTCATTATTCTTGTACAAAGATTCAACATTTTTATGCAGTTTCTTGATAGTGCATAAAATCCAAAATTTGGGGAAGTATAAGAAATTAACTAAAACAAGTTTCATTTAAAAATAATCTTGCTAAAGAAAACACTGCTTCATCCAGGGGTAAACTTTTAAATTAGTATCCTGAATTCCCCTTTTTGCAAAAATGTCCTTCAACTTTTTCTTTCAGTACTTTTTCATTCATTCACTCGTATTTTTAAACTGTTCCAGAAGAGCAGTCGAGAGTCGTACGAGAGTACATTTTTAAACAATTTTTCACACGATTATCCATTTACACAACAAAAACTGTGTACATCTCTGTCACTCTTTTCTTTTCTTCTCCTACACATTAATTCCTATTTAGTTCTAGCAGTTCTTCACAATCCTCAATCCACAATCCTTATGCTATTATCGTACAATTTTCTGAAGAAATCATGAACCGTACACAAAACTGAAGGAATGTTTCTACATTGTTTGTGATTTTGTGTGGCTTTGTCCAAGAAATTGTCATATAGCCAGTTTTTCTCATACACTTGCAGTATTTTGTGAAAACACAGACACACTCTCTCTCTCTGTCCTAAGTGAATGTGTCTTACCTTAAACCCATTTAAAATAGACTTTATACTGCAGTGGTGCAATGGTTTTAATTGGGTATTGTCTGTCATCCTTCCCTGCATCTTGCATTAATGCAGGGAATTCCCTCTCTTCTCTCATCTCTCCCTTTTGTCGTGATGATTGTGCGGTATTTGTAGTTTACATACAAATACGACGGAGAGACTCAGCCACCCGTACAGACCGTGGTAGGGACTGTATATATGCAATCATAAAAAGGAAGAGTTAAAATAAAACACACATTTACAGGGAAGTGGGATGAGAGCACATGTTCAGTGTGTGATTGGACGGTGGAGGGATGCATGTTACATGGATTTAATACTCGTCTCTCTTTCAGTTCAGTTTTGTGTGAGTGCCATTGAACTGTCAAAGTAGAAACCAAAGCAAAGCAGATTTTCAACTCATCCACATCATCTTTCTTGTTCCTCCTCCTCTTGTTTCTCCATTGTATTGCATATAGTAGGGTTCTAGGAGTTAATAGGGAGGGAAGGAAAAAAAGGAAAGGATCATCAAGAAACACTCTGGACACCCTTTCATTTCCCTCCAAGCTCATCTCTCGTACATTCCAATGCATTCAGAGACTGAGACAGAGAGAGGAGGGATGGAAGAGCATCTTAAATGAGGGGAAAACCGGTCATATATGATCTCTCCTCTTTTATTCTCATCATTTGTGAGGGTGCGTGTGTAGAACCTTGAACATCCGATGTTCAGCAGTACAATTGGACTTTGTACTTTCGATGGTAATTGGCAAATATCTCTCCACCCTCCTTCTTTCTAGTGAGTGTGTGTATGTGAAAAAATTTTGCAACCGTCAATCCAACAAATAGCAAATCCATTAAATGTATTATATAGCCAATATTCCTTACGCTGAAAACTAATTTTTATTTTCCAACTCTTGTTTCCTTTACCATTTCATCGTTAGGCAGAGGAAGTGTCGTTTCTATTCATTCTTACAGTAGACACACTTTTATGTTCCAGGATACATGATCGTTGACAATCTTGTTTTTGGACTGAAAAAATGGAGCGAGGTTGAGAATACAAGATTCGTATTTTATGAGAAAAAACAAGGTGCAAAATTTTTAGTAGAATTACAATAATTGAAAATGGAGATTCGTATTCTATTAGAAGGAATACGGTAGTTGAGATGATCTATGGACACAGACAGGATGTTGGATTGTCTCTCCTTCTCATGACTATGACACGATGGACCATGCGATTTCGAATTAATTGACCAATAAATACATTCCACACACAGTCGAATTAAGTTGTGCAAAAATAAAATTGTGAAACAGAAAAAAAGAACAGGAGGCTCAAAGGTTGGTTTGTTATATCGGCCTGTGTGTGTACGTGTGTGTGTGGAGGGGATAATTATCAATGAAGAACTTTAAGTTGAAAAATTTATGAATGAGAAATATTTCCCCTTTCATGTTATTTAACTGATAGGCTCTCCCTCGATCCCTCTCGTACTATTTTTCCATGTGTAGACATGATCAATGTTTTTATTATTATCTGTCATACTCGATACGATACTCGATTTGAGTACGATGCTGATCGGGGGAAGAGAGAGAGACAATTTTTTCCAGTTGTGGTATCTCTACAATATATGTGCTATGTAGTGCCTTTCTAATTGAGTATCAGGGCATACAACTTGGACCGTATTTGTCATAAGGCCGTTCAAGGGTTATGTTCTCTACGCACTTGAGAAAAACTTATTCTACCCATGTTTAAAATTGAGTTATGCATGGTGTGGAAGGACACAAACCTGACTCGACTCGATTTATTTTAATCCGAGGCGAGAGGCCACATAAGTCAATGCAAGAAAGGGTCGCATTGGAAGTGCGAACCCTTTAAACTGGGGTAGCATTGAA
>WJFB01001535.1:0-29848 GCA_009870185.1 Pygmarrhopalites habei | reverse complement strand
GGAAGAGGGCTCCGAAAATTTTATCAATTTAATAAAAAGTTATTTCTTCTGTACAAGATGATTAACTTAATTATAATTATCTTTAGTTCTGATCATTCAAAACGTCCAATCTACAACCTGTGAAAACACATAATTTTGTGTACTTTCAAAAGGGATAGTCAAAAATTTGCCATTATGAAAAAAAATTGCACTGAAATGCAAAAAGTCAATACGATATTTGTTCCTAGGACGACTATTGTACAAGAGCTGAATTTTAAACTGACCTTTCTTGACATGTCCACTTTTCCAACAACATCGTCTCCCCATTTTCCAAAATTTAAATAATTAAATGTGGAGTTAGGGTGTATAATTCTCTTCAAAATATTAATTTTGACGGATGATTGTGGTGTAACTGAGAATTTCATTGAGAATAACTTTTCCCTGGACACATTTTGTAATGATGCAGAGATGGAATGATATGATGAGACTATGTGCCATTTTAATTATACTAGAAAAAACTGTTCATAAGGATTTATTTTATAATTTTATGGAATACACAATCTTGATTCATAATGAGGCGTCTTTATAATTTAAATTACAAATCATCTGGGATCTTTTTAATCCGACTGGACTTGGTTGAGAACGGATGAGGAATAAATGGCGGAGATGACGATCAAAAAGACGAACGGACGAGTCGATCTCGAGCGTCTATATTTGCAAAGTAGAATATTCAAGAGAGTGAAGATTCTCGCAATTAAGTATAGTCACAGTATGCAAATGAAAGGAGGCTGGAAATTAAACTGTTTCGACTGAATCCTTTACATAAAGATAAATTGGAACTGTCTCCTAAATCATACACCGGGCAAAATTATATGAATGAATGGCGTTGAAGTGAAGCAAATTAAAGAATGGAGCATTTTTGAGGGATCCTATGTAATCTTATATATAAAGCAAACAAAGGAAATTGGAGTAAACTTGTGAACAACAGATGTGCTAAATGCAAAAATATCTCGATAGTTTGTATCTGTGTGAATAAAAGCAAATTAAACTGAAACACCACCCAGGAGAAGAATCCTCTTCCTTTATGGAGACGATCCATCGACAAATTCGTTTGTACGGCGTCGATCTCACACACAACTCTCATTTTATACAACGTAAAATTTCCATGTGAGATTTGTTTTGTCGTGTGGTAGAGAAACTTGCTACCTACAATCAAAGGCACCCACATCTTTGAAACTCTAATTCTCCGTCAAAGCCGGCAATTATACTTCTTTTTATTTATTATTTATTATTAAAATCCAGGAAGGGAATCTGTGTTACTGGCATTCTTGAGGTATTCATAAAGTTACAGAACATATCTGCTGTCTAGTTAATTGTATTAAACTTGACATTTTTTAATTTTCATACAGAGTAATACAAATTTACATTACAAACTCCCAATAAAGAAAAATCAAATCAAATCAAAACTCAAATTTACATTACAAGCTTAAATATTTGGACACACGGCCTAAGGTAATTTGATTATTTTGAAATAAATTCAGAGTCGCATATAATTTTGTTTCTATTCAATTTAACTCAAATGTGTGTATTCTGAATTGTTTTGTAGGTCTGGAGCAAAAATGGGGAAAGGGAATAAATTCAAGAGACAATTAAGATTTCCGAATGGGAGCTCCGTTTCATCAAAATCTTCACAAAATTCGCTTCGTTCTACCGGAGACGACCCAATTTGGGTCGTCCATCCTGATGTCTCGTCTAATCCTTTTAATGACCATCCATTTGAATTATTTCACTAATGATTCATTTAACAATATTAAAATCATGTAACAATAAATAATTGCAAAGCCACACTTAACAATGCTACAAAGAAAACATTGGCTATTGGCTCACTCAACTTTGATGTGTTTTCTGGCAAATCTGTGTAAATTTGGCCGAACGGCGTCGAACCACACAATTTTTATTTTTCCATACCATTTCATATTTTTTAATAAATATTGCAACCAAAGTATCACATAATTTTAGACCACAGGATTTAACTAGGGAAATTTAAATGCACAATTTGTAGAATTTAATTTCCAGACTGAATTTCCCTTCATTGTGTCAACTAAATCACTTTGTGTGTGGGCAAACTCAGTTTATTAAATTGTGATTATCTTCAATTTTATTCTACGTAGCGTCTCTGTCGAAATGTTGACGATTGAATCCAATGAACGATAACACAAAAATTCGCAGTTAAAGTGGTCATAATCCCGGATAAAGCGAATCGGTCAATATTGACCGGTGAGTTACCCACTGACTCTATTTCCTCCATGTGCGTCTCTCCCATGCAGGGAAATGACAAAGACTGCATTTGTGCGAAACTGGAGATAAAGAGGAGGACAAACAGAAGAGATGTGCAAATAAACAAACAGACGATCGAGTTGCCCACTGAACTCTCGTCTGTTATTTTAATTGCGATTAGATAAATTGTGACTCAGGTTTCTGTGGCGGGGTATAAAGTCCTGAAGTTGATTCAACTGTCCCACTTTCCATTACAAAACTCACGATCAGTCCAATTCTATTATGAAATTATTTCAATTGACTTCGATTTGCGAATTTTGAAAATGAATCCCGAATTCAAAGAGAATTCTTCGTTGTTCCTCGTCGCCCTGGCTCTACTCGCAGTCGTCTTTCCAGTTTTTGTGGTGAGCATCCATTTTCTTAATCATTATCTTTACATTTAAATATAACAGATTTATAATTGACTTTTATTGGACAGTTGAGGAGTGGTAGAGTCGGAGGGGACCATTTCTCGGCAGAAACAAACGGAGGAGAATCACTGAATCAGTCTGGACTGGAGACGAAGGGTCCAACAATGGACAACAATGGTCAATTGTGTGTGAGATGCGGGGGTTTGGCTCCCGCTGACTGCGGGTTAATCTGCGGGAGAAGAGGATTCTCATACTTCTGGTGCACTCCCTGCGACTGCCTTTGTCATCCCGGATAACCGATTTCGGATCCAAAATGTCAATCGACTCATTTTGATCTCTCTGTTTTATAATTATTCATCTGATATTTTACTCAAACTTTTTCTTTGTAATAAAATGAAATATTTTAATCTCGAATTCCACAACTGAATTCATTTTGCATTGCCTTTCTGCTTTTAACAATTTTGCATATTTTTCATTTAATTTTGACGTTAACTTTGTTGTTGTTGTGTTTGACAAGTGGATTTATTGGCTCAGACAAAACGTTGCAAAAAATGAGAGTTAAATTCCAGGTAAAGATAAGGAAAATGTGGAGCTGAATTCGCGGCGAGCCAAACTTTTCGCGATAAGAGGCCAATCAGTCAATAAAAACAAACTCTTGACAATTTAGTTGTGATGACAGGGCAGTTACAAACATTCAATTTGCTCGACTTTAACGCCACATGAAATGCTGACATTCCCTCTGGACTTTTAGTAATGGTGTAGTTTGATGGGAACTTCTTGAAAAGTGGGGATATGACGCACAATTGCGTTGCCTCTTTCTTTCTATGAAGCTATTTTGTTTGTTTTTGAAGATTGATTTATGTGCCCAAGAAGTGGTCACCTGTTCTGTAGTCCTTTGTTTGGTCAAACAGAGGAAAAGTTTGCAAAATTCGATAAGAGGAGATAAAGAGTCAACATCCACTTCCTCCAGTCCCACTATAAATTCAAGAACATTTCTCACTGTCCTCATCCACCTCGGTACAAAACTCTGCCTCATTCGATCCGTCTTCAACTCTGATTTCACTCCGACATTGAGTTTCATTTAATTAAAATTTGAGAATGGAGAGTGTTCAAACCGGAAGAGGCAAATCGTGGATTTATTTCTTCACATTTTTCTCCCTCATTCTGGCTATTCTCGTGGTATCCTCATTTATTCTCATTTCTCCATGTTAATTTGTTATTACATTTGACGTACAGAGTTGTAGTGAAAATTTTATTGGGTCAATATTTCAGGTTCTCTTGGATCCGACCAGTGCCAAGAACCTTCCGTCAACGATGAAGGAGCCAGGAGAGTACCCGGTGGGGAACGAAGAGATTTTTAGAATGTCGGGGTCAAAGAACGGGTCTCAGTTTGACCAGGCGTGTGTCAGATGTGGAGGGTACACGCCGGATCAATGTAGCATCGTGTGTGGTCGAAACGGATTTCCGTATTACTACTGCCTTCAGTGCGAGTGTCTCTGTCACCACGGAATCTACATCGACAAAGTCTGAATCAATCATTTAATTGCAATTTAAACACTCTCTGTACTTGATCTCAATAATGGCAGTCAATAAAATCCTTTAATAGTAACTAAAACATTCGTGCAGTTCATTCCTCATTGAAATGGATTCCATTTAATGGAATATCATACTGGCTGCCAGAATAAGATAAAATCTGTCGTCTGGAGAAAATTTGTCCAGACTGAAATTCAACCCTCCAGGATGAATTGTCGGAGTCGGACAAACATTAAATCTGTCTGTCTCACTGGAGGAGCCTTCAAATTTCCTGATAAGAGACTCTTCTCTTCATCTTGAAATAAATCGAGATTAGACTCTGTCCAGCTATCTAACTTCATAGGAACTGTCCAACAATCTCTTTCGTTCACTCTTTTGCTCCTCTCATATTTCCAACCCTGTGTCATTTGAGTCAATCTTACGTCTGCCTCTTCCCTTTACAATCCAAAGTGCTTTGAGTACTCAACGCATTTTTATTTGCGAAGGGAAGGGACCTCAGAAAAGAACCATTTCGACTGTCCCCGACTTGAAAATGAATAAAGCAACTACTTGAATGTCCCATCAAATAAAATACAAAGTTTGCATTAATCCTAAATGAAAATAAATGTTACAACTTTGAGGAAATGCATTAAACATAAACAATTATGAAATAAAAGTGTGAAATTTACAAGCCGAAGCCAAAGCTTGAAAGTTAATTCTTTGTGTTGACAATGGACATCCGGAATGACCCCAAATCCGCCCACGGCACACACACACACAACTTAAGCCTTGCATAACATTATCGGATTTGGAAGGAGGAGATTGAAAGCACGTCTCACTTCCTGCTTCTTCGCTGAGGAGCTTCAAAATCGGCTTAAGAGGAGAAGAGGAGACGAAAAGAGGGACTGGGAAGTAATCGCCCTCCACATGGCCTCACTTTTTCACTCTTTCACTTTCCGTCTCCTGAAGGAACGAGCGAAAATGTTGGGTGGAGGGCCAGATGGAGAACCCAAAACAAATTTGCTCCATCCTCCCAGCCTCAGAGTCTGAGGAGGGAATTTGCTCCACGGAACAGCAAAAAATGAACTGATTACATTCAGGCAGGGAAAGAGGAGGAAGAAGGGAAGCAGTTGCACTCCATTTTTTAGGATGATAGGGAACAAGAGCAACTACGCAAAATACTTACCAGTCATAATCCGCGTGAAGGCAGAAAATCCGAGTTGATGCCCCGCATAATAAGCAGAAGAGAGGGAAATAAAAACAGGAAAACTCAAATCGACAGAAACGAGAGAAGGGGCAATCAACAAAACGACAAAACAGGAGTCAGGCACAAAAATGTCATCCTTCTCCGACTCAACAACTTCCAGATTTATCCTCTCTTAACTTTCTGGAAAGCAAAATCATTAACAAAATTTTGCATGGCTAATATTTAAAGAGTTTCTCTCTGTCTGAGTATTTGCAAATTGTCGAATTTATTTTCTCCCAAGTATTTAAAAAGAGTTTGTTGCATTTCCTGTCGGAACAGACTAAATTTTGTGGATGGAGTCTGTTTTTGTGGTTGACTCAATTCAACTGTAAAGACAATTAGCACTCAGCAGATTCCCCTCAACTTTTCACGTGATTTATAATAAGGCTTCTGTTTTTTGACAGATTGGCTCTTTGCAAGGTCGCAACAATTTGAGAGGGTGTGATTTGGACGAGTCTTTGATTCTAGAGAGAGAGAGAGAGACGTGACTCTGGTCCCTCGAATTACTTTTTTCTGTCTCTCTCAGTCCGAGTAATAGAGCAATTATAAATGAAAAGATGCCTATAATTTCCGCATCTTTTTCTTTTCCATTTTTTGTAGAGATTGAGAAGCATTCGGAATATGAATAGTCCAACCTCGCCCAATCTCTTCTATTCATTTCATAGGAAAGTACAATGCAATGACTAGGTATGATTTTGATTTTGAAATATTCAGAAATAATTAGCAATCGAAATTAAAATTGTCAGAGGTAAAATGTGTACGAAATATGTAAAATGTAGACAAAAATGTTGCTGGACTTTAACGCCGTTTGTCTTCACATGTACTCGTAGGTACAAAAATGAACAAAGGTTACTTCTGTTTCAATTCTTTCTTGTTTGGTTAAGATTTTCAAATCAAATTCTGGTCATTTCCAATCTGAGCCATTCTAGAAATATATAAAATCATGGACCCTGCTTTCTACACATTGATAACCTATTGAAGAGCAAAATCCCTTTGAGAAAAACGTCGCATTTCCGAAGACGTAGCTCAAATTATTACATTCACCCCCGACTCCATCAAAATTCTGAACACTCAAAATTGTGTAATTGCCCAAAAAGGAGTGAAAATGTAAATGCATTGATTTGCAAAGTGTTTTTTTGTAATTTTTTCCCCTTTCCACGTTTCCCTCTCTCGCCCCTACAACAAATTTGAAGGATATTCGTTTTCCAAATGTTTTTTACCCTCACACGTTGATGTGTGATCAACTAATGATGGACTGACGACTGACAGAAGGAGAGAGGAAGCCTCCAAGAGTTTTCTACACACATCCACCCCAACTCCACTAGACGTATATCCGTCGTCCATACATACCTGGGTTGGATAATAATACAATAAATAATCCTGACCACCAACGAATATACGAATATACCTGTACCAGTACAGTACACACAAGGAGTGCATTGTGTTAGTAGGATATATATATATATATATGTGTGTATATATAAATATATACACAGGCACACACACACACTCCTCTCAGGATATAATATTAAGTATGATTGTGAGGGTGGAAAAAGGTGGTCGTGACCAAGGAAAAAGAGTCTTTTTCTACTTCCAACTCGTCGAGAGTGTTTCCACTCACCACTGGAAACAAAAATGAAGTTGATGTGTGTGTGTGGGTGGGTGAACGTGAGAATCTCATTTAGCTCTACTTGCCATGTTCCCAAATCAAAATGAGTATTTTGTATTTTCCTCATTTACCATCGTGCGCATCCTTAAGAGCCCACCGTCCCAGCACACACACACACACAGATTCTCTAATAGAGGGAAAGAGTACACGACTCGAATGCAGTTAATTTCCCTGTACTCTGGGACGGTGTGTGTGTACTGAGTTATGGTTTGATTTGTTCTTGTGTGGATTTGGTGTGTACAGTTCACATGGCAGTTGTTGTGGAGATCACGGATTGAACGCAAGCTCTCGTCTCTCCTCTCTGTCTTTGCCAGATGATTTTACAAGGAAAAGTCAGTCTCGTGTCTTCTGCATATGTTCCTCTCTGAAAGAAAGACACAGAGGCTGCCTCCCAGTGTGTGTCAGAGTGTAGAGTGAAAAATTTTTTGGCTTTGCACACATAAGCCTCTCGACTTTTATTTTGTCGGGAACCTCACACACACACACAAACTCTGATTATATTACCTTAAAGTTATTTTCGTTCTGAAATTTCAGATGGGAAGAGAGTCAAGTTGAATGTTAAAAGTGCGTGTTGTGCTCCAAGTTCTTCCTCCTCATCCTCTGGCTCGGTGTTGAGTGAGTCACCAAAACGTTAAAAGCTCCGTCCTCTCTATCCCTTTATTATTATTATTATTCAAAGTGAAGCACTTGAGTCTCTCTCCCTCTCTCTCTCCATCAAGAGAGCACATCATTAAAAGAAAATGTGTATGTGGTGTTTACTCTTGTCTGAGGTTCAAATCATTTCTCACTCCGTGTAAGGAAAAAGAGAGACTAGTAAATAGTGAAGGAAGAGAATAAGAACACGGAAATTACCCTCAAGTTTACATGGATAAAGAAACTTTTACTACACATCACACCACACGTACACACACGTAAACACACTGTTGACTGTACCTTCCTTTAACAGTCATTAACTATCATTTTTATTTTGATGGAGAAAAAGGGGGACTTTGAATTTATGTGTTTTCTTAATATTTAACAAACGTCATTTTTAAAGGGGACGACTCGACGCCGTTCACCAATTTCTGTGCTACAATTGGAATCACAAAGTATTGTAGGATTTTTGAGGACGTTGGTTAAAATCTGATTTTCCAAAAAAAGGACTCTATTCTTTTGGATAATCTTTATCCTGGTTTGGATTTTTTAGAAAAGTGACAATTTTATGACTTGTTTACGAAAGTGGAGTTTTTGTTGTGTGTGTGAACACAAAGAGTTTTTTATTAAGTGTTTGACAATTAAACAATAAATTTTGAGTCTGCATTCACTTCATACAGTGCCAGTGCCCTTTCTCCTCCTTTTCGTCGTCGTCGTCTAGTGAAGTTGAGAAACGACCCATTTGGATCTTTTTTTTCAAAAGGGGGAAAAGTGTAAAATGTGCTCGCGACAAGAATTATGTAGCCTAAACGTGTCTCTCAGAGTGTAAACAACACACATCACACACAGTGAGTGTACTTTGTGGATATTTACATTATTGAAGAAAAAGGAGACAGAGAAAGAGGGATATTTTCCCTGACACTTATTTTTACTCTGGTATGTTTATTTACTTTTTCTAAAATGTTTACTCTTGAACATTTAAAAATTTAGTGGACATTTATAATATTCTACGATATGTCACTTTTTCAATGTCTGTCTGTTTTTCCATGTGTAGCCAAATATCCATGAAAAAACAAAAAAAAATGTCATCAATTCAGACAGAAAATTTATGCGTGTGACTCAGAAACCTAGTTTCTTATTTTTTTGCAGATATTGTAATCTTGAATATTTTCCCCATTACAAATTTGAACCAAATTCCATTCCTCCTCACCCAAATGTGCAAATTTGATTGAGGAGGATTTTTGGTGAAATTAATTCAGACTAGAAGAAGTCTGATCTAAGATGATGATGAAGATGAAGGGTGGTTAAGTAATAGTGGTGGAATTTCAATAATTGCATTCTCAGGGACACACAAATTGATTTATGTATTTGGTGACCATGTACCATGACACTGGTTGCATGTGTGTCAACTGAGAGAGAGAGAGAATTCTTTCTGCTTGACTCTACACACAAGACAGAAAGAGAGTATAATGTACTTGAGGAATGTGCAGTGTCTCCATTTGATTTGTATGAGGTCATGAGTAGAGCGAAAGGAGGAATTAAAATGACATTAAAAGTTCAAATGTTTTGAGAGTTGGGTATGAGTCAAGACTAAACAACAGACAGATTATTAAATATTTGAATGACAATGACTGTGAGTGACGCATTCACAACATAGGAAGTAGATTGGAACTAAACTTTTTTTCTTTTTTAAAAAAAGAAATTGAACTGACACTACACTACACAAACTACAAGGTCAATTTGATTAGGATTTTGAAAATATAATTTCTGGACAAACTTGATTGTACAAATTTGTGACATTGACAGTTAATCCAATATAGACACAGTATTTCATTAATTAAATTCGAATTAAGATTTCAATATAAATGTGTAGACAAGACTAGACTGAGTTAATGTTGCTTAAATTTTGTAATAATACTTTAAAATAGGCCTTGTCTCTTTTAACATTATTTAAATAAATTATTTTTCGGACTACTACTTCCCTTGACCTCTGGAGGTCAAAAAAACTATCTTAAGAATTATTAAGCTTCAACGCCGTTCATGTAACTCGACGCGTATTACATAAAGTTGTAGCAAAACAAAAAATACTACATCTGTACAAATTAAGTTGGTCGGCGTCCAAGTCATTCAAGCTTTTTGAATGTGGGAAAATCAATTTTCGTTGAAAATTTTCTCAACTGATTGTCATATTATTAGAATTTTTGATTGACTTGTTCTAAATTAATATTTTCTGAAATTTCTGTCTTCACTTTTGAGCGTACGTTGTCAGCCTTTTTGAAATGAGAGTCGAGACTCTGTGTGTGTGTGTACCTTTTATTAGTTTTATTTTAAGATCTGCGAGAGAAAAAGACATCTTGGCCGAGTCGATGCGATAACAAATCGTAAAGTCTCTCTTTCCCATGCCACTCTGCCCCAATCTCACAATATATGATCTCTACTTTTTGAAGGGTATATAATTGCAACTATAAAAAAACAGTCTCATGTCTCTCTCTCTTTCACTCTGTACGCTACTTTTTTAAAATACTTTTTCGGCTTTTGACTTTACGATTCTATATATAAGATATAAGGACAAAAAAGTCGGATCAACCGCTTTTATAGGTTCCACACTCGTCTCTCTCTCTCTCATCTCTCGTGTTTGTGTGTGGATGAGAAACTTGTAAATAGTATCTAAGTAGTAGAGAAGAAGAAGGTGGATACATTGAGACTTCCAGTTCAGTGTACTTACACCCAAGATGCAGTGTGTGCACGAGGAAGAGAGAAGAGAATTGCATGGACATAACAATAAGATCATTAAACAGCTGGCAACCTTTTATTTCTCTCGACCACAAACCTCAACTAAATCCTTGTGTAATTACACAAAGTCTGCCTTTCTCCCCTCCTCCTCCTTTCATGACTTACATCTCAAGTATTTTTATGTGTGTGTGTGTCTTGTGTATTGTGTGATGTGTGTGTGGGTGGGTGTAACAGGGGGGACACGTCAATAAACTTTTTAGTTGAAAAACATCCACTTTTTTCTGTCTGCTACATTGCTCGACTAAACGATCTACTAAATACATAAACAAAGAAGCTCTGACTCAATTTGGAATACTGCAAAAAAGGAGAATTGATCTTGATTATTCAACAATTTGACTCTAAATTTTTAGTAGGAAAAAAGGGGAAGAGAAAATCTTTATATAACTGTTCTCTAGATTGAGTAATGTGGATATAAAATCCAGTGCATTTAAATGCACCAATTAAAATAGTTTGAGTCTTACTCAGGGCTAAACTATTGGCTAAAGTCTACGCCAAATCTAAAATCTTAATTTAATTAAAACTGGCCCACCCACACACAGATTATAATTATAAAGTCCATCAGGTTTCCTCTGACAATTTAATTGTACAGTTATGTAGTCGCATGACGACGACGACGGAGAAGCGCAGACAGCAGTAAAGATTAAGTTTTACACACACAACTTTGATCATCCGGTGCAACAATTGGTGTGCAAAATTGGATTCCCACGTCCACGTCTTTTACGAGGGGTCACAGCAGAAGTACAGAAAGGAGGAAGAGGTTATCATCAAATATTTTTGCAATATTAAAAAAACAGTCTAATTAATCCATATTAAACTGATACACTCCTTTTGCTATTAATTAATTTGAAAAATCTTTCCTCGTGAGACGCTAATTAAAATAATAATTTAATTTGAATGAGGATACTGATTAAATAATTCATTACATCCCAGAAAAAATGTAATGACAATCCACAAGCTCAAATTTTGCTCGACGACTCTATTAAATATTTTAGAAACATAGAAAGAGGGGTTGTGTGTGATTCACATCCCACATTTTTTTTGCAATTTGCAAATGTATTGGAGTGGGGCTTTTCAACACACTCACGAGGGTAGGTCAACACTTGGGAGTGTAATCATTAAATTCCAACGAGACTCTCCTTTCTGTAATCTCCGACGCGACAAATAATATTTTCTACATTAAATTACTTAGCGAGTGTGTGTATGTGTGTAGTATATCTTAATTATTCTCAGTGAGTGCGTATGTTATTTTTTGGGATGACGCAATTTAGGATGAGGATCAAAATAGTTTGTGTGTGCAAAGTAATAATTTTGATATCTGCCCCACGCAAGGTGTAATTTTTGTGTTTGTGTGTTGTCTCAATTTTTGCGATTTTGTAACGGTGAAGATGAACGATGACGAGGAGAACGCGTGCTCATGAATAGCTCAACTTTATTATGCAAAAACTCATTGACATCATCATCATCCTTGTTTTGTTTTGATGAAACAGACAAGGAGCAGAAAGATTTCATTTTTTAAATAATTAATTCAATCCAAAAAAAATAGTAACAGGTTTTTTCTGCATCTCACTTTTCTCTCTCTCTTCTCATAATGGTTGATTTGTGAGGATTGCGACTGGATGCATGTCAACACATTTTATGTGGTCATAAAATGAGAATTACAATTAAATTTTTACTCTCTCTCTCTCCGTCTCTCTTGGTCAATTGACAAACCTCACGAATGACACGATCTCCATTTCTTATTTTATACACTCGTCGTCCTCCAGTTCTGTCCTACACACACACACACGTACACACGGGGTGTGTTTGTAGGGAGTGAACTCGAAAAGTCAGTGTGTGTGTGTGTGAAAAAGGGGTACCTGTCCCTGCCTCCCTTTTTGGTTCATGAGTCACTTCTCCATTGGCCTCTGTTCTCCATTAAGTGAGTCATCGGTAATTGTGGAGGAGAGGGGAAATGGAGGAGCGAAGAAAAACAACATGCATTTTAGTCTGTCAGACTCCATTGCATTTGGATATGATAAGAGCGTCCCACAATAAATAACAAAAATTCAATAAAGAAGCAAAAGGGAAAATTTATACTACATCACAGCCATTTACAATTGACAGAGATATACAAGTAATATAGGTAGATGTGTGTGACCAAATAATACAGGGTCAGGTAATAGTGTTAAACTCCAGCACGCAAATGTCATGTTCAAACAACATGCCATTTTGTCTAGAGAGTGTCTGAGAGAGAGAGAGATTGTTACACATTTCCGATTTGAATGGTGGGATGAATGAGCTGACTTATTATTACCTAATTATATTGTGGAGAGAGAGACTCATCTCATTGTGTGTGTGTGTACTAGTACGTATGGAGGGGAAAGAGGAGGTTTGATTGGAGCAAAAAAAGAGGATTGTAATAATTGTAATTTGTGTGTGTGTGAAAAAAACAGTTTCTGGACAAGAGAGAGAGTGAAGCGAAGCGTGAAGAATCATAGGATTTTCTGTTTGTATTATGTAAATGTGTATTACTACTACTACACAAGGATTAGAGAAGTTTTGGAAAATGGGAAACATCTTTTGTGTGTGTGTGTCAGTGGTGGGCAGTGACGGGTAAGCATGTAAATTGAAGAGGAGAGGAGAAGAATTGACATCAACTTCACATGAAGAAAATTTTGAGCTCTACGTTACAAAATGATTTTGAACTGATGCAGTGTTTCATAAGGACAACACACACACACGTATACAGTGTGTAGATGATGGAGGTAGGAGATGATATTGTGAAAATTGTAACAGTTATTTCCTTAGGGATGAAATGAGAGGCGGATCGTCCATTAGTATTTTTCGTTGTAGAATCCCCTCACAGAAATTAGGATGACACTCGGCTTGATTACTATAATCCACATGCAAAAAGGTCAGAGTCAAAAGCCGGAGAGAGGATGCTACAATTGATTGACTCAATGGACACGTTCATGTCAAAAGTGGAGTAAAGAGACGAGGGTCACACACACACACACACACGCAGTGGACAATGTGTATGGAAATCCACGCAATGACCTTCTGACTCTGGTGTGACAGGTGCAGAGCTCCAAAGTCTCTACAAATTGACAATGGTTCTCCTCCTCAGTGAATATGAGTGTACCTTCATGGTTGACTCGTCCGTATCAATAGTAGAATAACATGGACGAACACACGCAATTTACAATGGCTGTCATCGGGATGGGGACAGGTTGAAAAATCCTCTCTCTCTTCTCTCTGTGTGTAGGGTAAAATTATGAAGAGAGAGAAAGACTGTGACTTGTCGCAGGTAGTTGGGAAAATGTAAAAGTTTAAATGGTACTGTATGTGTGTGTATGCGTGTGTGTGGGAAAAGTACAATTCATGTTGTGTAGGTGGTCTACCCTCACAAGTAGACTAAATATTATTTATGTGGGTATGTATTTTGAATTGACAAAAGGTGGGCTCATTGTACAAGTCTATATCTGTTTCTTGGAGTCTCTTCTACTGTTATACAAAGTTCACGTTCATGGGTAAACACTTTTCCCATTGTGTGTCAGTATGGAATAGAGGCTGAGAGTACAATTGTATCTGTGGGGGAGACTCCAGTCCCTGGATTATTTATTTAAAAGGCCAACTTCTTGCACAGTGTGTGTGTGTGTGTATTTTTGAGATGGAATATATGGGGCAGAAATAAAAGTCCTAAAATTATCATCCTCGTGTTAAACGATTGACTTGGGTTGACCATGGCGATGTGTGGATGTCGAGGACGAGGGAGAAGTGAGGAGTAGGTAACACACAAAAAGTAGTGGAAAATTTTGGGCTCTTCCCATTCCCACTCTTTCTATGTAGTCGAGTCTGACCCATTCTATGACCTTCTCTCCAAAATATGATGCTAGGCCTCATTTTGAGCGTGTGCAAGTTTCAACATGTTTTGTTGTTCAGAGAAAATATGATTCATTTTTAACTCTTGATTTTGTGGTTTGGTGCTAATAAACCAGTAACTAGTAAGACAAGGGAAATTGTTTGAATGGAAGGATGACTCACTTTAAAACATGTAATTATGGAATTTTTTTAAAATAAAAATTGAAGTGTGACTAACAAGGTGAGATGACAGGTAGTACTAAATGACAAAAAATTTGAGTCAATCCGACAGAATTAAATAAGTTGAAACCTCTGACATTTTAGGACAGAAAAAACTTTTTTCGTAGTGTGCACCTTTGTACAATTGAATCAGGCGAACGGCGTTGAGTCACAGCAAACAATATTTGAATTGTTAATATATTTTTCCCCGTACTAATCAACATTTTACAGTCCACTGCGATACAATGAACCTTTAAAAATGTTGAGGCAAAATTGTTAATGACAATGTAATTAAGTTTATGTGTGTGTGTGTGTGTGTGGGTACAAATTAGCTGCTGGTTTATTTTTAAATATATAATTGCCTTTGCCTCGAGCATAATGCTCAATCAAGTGGATTCTAAAAGTTGTAAAATGTATTTTAATGATAGTTTGTGGTGAATTTAGCTGTGTGTCTACCTTCCAGTTACGGAAGTACGGGTTTATAAAATTACTGCATTATTTCTTGCAATTAAGTCAGAATTTGATGAAAATACTAGTAAAGTCCTGCTTTATTATCACACTTTTCCCCGACCTACAAAATGATTTTGTGTGGTTCCACACACAATCACTATTTTTATTAGTAAATGAAAATGACACACGTAGATTCACCACTTCCACATCCCATTTAGTGGTGACTGTGTCTCGGTGAAATTTGACAGAAAGGTAGGAATTGGGCTATCAATATTCACACTTGACGTGTGTGTGTGTACAATTAATAGATAAGGGGATAGAATGAATTATGCAATAATTCCGAATAAATCTGATCCATATTGTGTCATTACATATTAGAGGGAAGAATAATCTGGGCCGAGGTGATTCGGCACTTTTTGTTGACACAAAAGTGTGTGTCGTTGTGTGAAGTGTAAATGGGAAATTAACGAGTTTTGTCTGATTAAAATTGTATTTGTTGATATAATAAGGATAGCTCAACTCCATTCTGTTTGTAGTGACAAGTCAGAATGGAGAGAACACATTCACAGATTTCGAGTGTAGCCTTTGGAAATTCAGAATAAGTTGAGGTAGTGCCAGAAACTCGTTTTTCTCTCTCCCTCATTTAATTTGCATATTCACACGAATCAAATCTTCCAAAAACTATTGGATACTACGAGTCACACAACTGTCTCAATTACACAGTTACGTAATAATTTATTTAAAAATTCTGAGTCGACTATCAATTTTATTTATTCCTCTGACGGGAATGATCTTGTGCCCTTTCAAGCAAATAATTAAAAATTAATTTTTCTGTATTCCAGATTGACCTGAATATGTGAAATCGGACTCTCTCCACCAAAACTCGGCCCAGCCGACTTGTCATCAAAAAAGATAAAAAAGAAGAAGAGAAAATGCATTTAAAATCCAGCCTCCACACATTAACAATGATCCTCCTCCTCCTCCTATGTCAACTAGTGTGTCACAGTCATAGTCTCCCTGTCAATCTGAATCCATCCCAAATAGACAGTCTGATTGACCCCATTCACCAGTCAGACTATGAAGATTTGGAAAGTAGGAAAGTTGTAGTAAAATCCGTTTTCAATACTCCCGTCTTCACTCCAGCCCCCACCCGTTGTCCCTCAGGTCATCAACGCCTAGCAAATGGTTCCTGTGTCAAAAAATTTGTGGTCACTGGAGGTGGGTTTGATTTTGACCCGAAACTCCTTGCAAGTCTCACCAAGGAATTTTACCGGAAGAATCCAGTCCGACATGGTCATCGTACAACCCAAAGACACAGTACTCAAGGTAACCTCCTCCATCCTCCTCTCTCTCTCTCTTCAACATCTTTTCATCTCACACAACATTTCTCTCCTTTCTTAACTAACCCAACTTTACGACTAATCAAGCATGTTAGCCAATTTGTAACCTTGATAAACATTTTGTTTGTAGGAGCTGACTAAAAAATTCTTGACACTGAACTTGAACTTGGAATCTCTTTATTTTGCATGCACTCCTCACCCCTAATCATTTCCCCTCTTTGACGTGTCATTGTCTGTCAGGATGAGGATAAAAATGTGTGTGTGTGATTTGTGACCAATCTTGGGTTTATTTTTTTGTGACCACAGAATTAGTTCCTACCACGACGGAGTCCGTGTCAACAACAACGACAACAGTGGAGACCACGACCCTTCCATACCAACAACAACCCATCGTCATCCCTCCTTCAGAACAACTCCAGACAAATGTCAAGGAAGAGACAGGAGAGACCATGACCGAGAAATCTTCCCCTGAACAACAAGAACAACAGATCCAATTTGGTAAATCTCCTCCTCCTCCTCTTCTTCCTTCTCCAGACTTAATTAGTTTATCTTCTAGTACTGAATCTAATGTTGTCTACAAACTCCCCTACTCATCCGAGTGAAGAATCTTGATTACAATTAAAGATAGGGACTGAGAGATAATTATTATCCTCAGTTTAAATTTATTATTGCTGTCGCAGTTTTTGCTAAATGTACAAAGTATTCCAGAGTGCAGGTATACATTAATAATTAAAGATTAATTATGGTGTTAGTTAGTGGATGTAGATTTTTATCTCTCATATTTGTGTAGCTAACTACAAGGCTACGTACTAGTAGATCAATTAAAATAATCTGTAGCGTAGATTTTGCAATAATTTCCAAGACTGTCATAATAGTAAACATGTTTTTTTTTCTCCTTCCCTTCTCCGTATCACTGATCACTATCAAAATTACACTAATAATTAGTTTGAATCTCTCTCTCTGTTAAATTCTTCTCGGGTACAATCAATTTTTTGAAATGATACGAGACATGTTACATCATCCGTCGTCACACACACGCCTAGTATAAAAATTAATTGAGTTGACAAGAGTTATTTGATGGTAAATAGTTTAGTTTAGTCGTTGATGTTTTTATTTTTGCATGTGATGTCAGATCCTCCTCTCCTCCTCTTTCTTTTCATATTACTACCATCTTGTAGTTGATAAATAGTTAATTACAATCATGGAGGAATAATATTTATTTAATTCACACTGAGAAAGACAGATTATTTAGGTATGACTTTTTGTTGTAGGTATAGCCAGTCAATATAAAAGTTAGGAGTGTGATTGGATGAATGTGGATTTTCTTTATTTTTAATAAACTTTCTTTACGCACTTTCCAATGAGAAAAGATTGTGGGACGAGTGGAAAGTTACCAATGAGGTTTCGCGTGTGATTATTACTTATGATGATGATGATGGGGGACTGTGCAAAAATTTATTTTAGACCAAAGATTTTCTCTAGTAAGGAAGGAGGAGTGTTTTTCACTTGATGTTCTGGTGTAGCTCATGATTTTGCTATTATAACCTCTTGAGACCTGTTCAATGTATAAAATAAATAAAAAAGTGATTGAACAGGATGAACTTTGATCTTGCCCTTTCAGCAGCACAAAGTACAAGTACACATGGAAGTAATGTAGTAAATGAGTAAATGATGAAGAGAGAGAGAGAGAGAACTCAGAACATTATTTAGGATATTATAATATTGGAAAAATGACAAGGTCATGAAGAAAATAGAATGTGTAATAACGTTAGAAAAATAACTTTAGGAGTAAAAGGAACAGATGAACAAAACACCAAAAGGAAATAATATTTTGGAAAACATTTTTTTTTGATTAATGAAAAAGTCATACTTGTGTACTACTACATTGTATAATGATACAAAATAATAATTTCATGGTATTTAACCTTTACTATGCTCACTGCTGTGAATAAAAAAATCCAAAAGTGATTTTTCGCTTTACTTTTTTTTGTTTCCATTCACCAAAAAAAAAAATTTTTCTCATTTTCTAGTACTAGTATTTTTTTAAAAACTTGTTTTTTATTTTGCCGTACATAAATAACTACAATTATTTTGAATTATTTTGATTTGCGTCTATTTTTATACTAGTAATTTTTAACTATAGTTGCGAAAATAATTTGTACAGTAGTTTAAAATAACTCTGCTTGCAAAACAAAACCAAAAATGCTGGACGGCCATTTTCTCTTTGTTGTCGTTGTACTTTCACTCTCTTAAATCTTGACTGGTCTCAGCCAATCACTGGCTGAATCACACACACACACACCAAATTTCTTCCTTCTTCTTCTCGGTAAGGTAAATAATAATTTCCACTTACTTTTATTTTTTGCTAATTTAGATACAGCTTTTAATTCCTAGTTGAAGCTACAGCTTTGAATCTCATCTTTGTATATAAAAATAGATTTTTTTTACAGTTTTTGACATTGATTTAATCGAAATAATTGACTAATTTGAATTTTTTGATGTTGAAACTTTGTTTTCTACAGTTTTTACTTCTACACACAGAGAAATATTGTAAAAACTGATTTTCTAAAAAAATTCTCTGCTGGACACTTTGCACTCCACAAAAATTTTGATTTTAAATTGAACAATTATTTTCTGTATGAAAACTTTGCTAATGATCTTAACTTTTAATGATTGAGCGTGTACAACTTCATTTAAGATTATGTAGGAAAAAAGATTGATGCTAAAGTTGATATTGTGACACGCAAATTTAATTTGGCTGTGTATTAATTATTGTGTAAATAAAATAATTGCACAATAATTATGATGAATGATGAATTGTGAAAGGTTGAAAGTAAGAAGGAAGAGGAATTAAATTTGACACCACATCGTAATTAAATGTAATATTGTAATTCCTCCGCTCTGAAGCTTTACATGTTGTGTGTGTCACTTAACACAATTGTTGTAAGCTGAAGTTTTAATTTAAGAGATTTGGTGTGTGTGTATAATCCGCTTAAACAGTATAAATTGAAGTTTTAATATTTATGATTTGTAATTTTACAGACACAACCACAGCAACAATAACAACAACACGAGAGACGACAACAATACCAACAACAACTACAGTTGGTGGGTCGGAGGATGAGGAGACAACATTTAGTCATCAGAGAATTGTGGAGGATGAGAAACCCATTTTGAAAGAGATTCTCATTCAAGAATCATCTTCATGGCCTTCCCCAACTCAGGCTTCCTTTTCCTCTACCCCAACTCCCCAATCCATTGTCCAGAATGACACTACCAGTCTTAATGAAGGTTTAACTATATTTAGAAAATTTTCCTAAATTAGATTATTAATTAGTATGAGGTAAACTATTTTTACATTGTTCAACTTTAATTTTACAGAAAATATCCCGACGACAATGTCCGCCACTGAAGCTGGCATTGTGACGACCACAGAAGATGAATCTCCCATCGTCTTCATGTCAACAACCCCAATGACCATGAGAATCGAGGAAGAGTCGACCCCAGGGTCACTTGATCTGGAAATGAAGGATGCTGAATCAGGTACTTTTAATACAATGCTATCATTCAAAGACGAGGGCGGATTAGTGTAGACAATTCGAGATTCGTTCAATTTGTTTTAATAGCTTTTGAAGTGATTGTCCTTTTTGACCTCAGTAGGTCAAAAAGGTAAGCAGCTAAATTCACAAGGAAAAAATGTGCGACTTGGACGCCATATGCTCATAGTATTGTATCTTCTTTAACGAGACCCTCGTTACAAAAAAATTTGACATGAACGGCGTCCAAGTCCAACATATTTTCTCTATGAATTTGGCTGTTTAACTTTTGACCTCTGAACTTCCTGTAAAGTTGTGCACCTAAAAGATGTCCAGGAAGGTCAAATAAAGGTGTCTGCCAGGTCCTTTCTCTTTGTGGAAAATGTGTTTTGATCCTCTGACCTTTTTTTGTAGGTGCTGAGACGGAGAGGATGACTGTAGTCCCGGTCAAACATGACAAACTTGTTCCTACCCCTCACATTCCAGTTGAAGTCAGCATTATCATGACCCCTTCTCCTCCTTCAACTTCTCTTGCTCCTCCCCTCAGTTTGTCAGTTAACTTGTTGACGACTCCCATCCCTATTCTTCCCTCAGAATCCTTAATTGTTCCTCAAATGAATCAACTCAAAGTACAAAATACTTTAGCTAATCATAATTCAACAACAACTTTGAACGAGCTTTCTTTTCCTCCTCCCTTGGTCACCTCCACTATTCCTCCTTCACTCCCGATGAACAGTTTCAATAAGACTAAATCTAATCGTGAGTCATACTCTCAATTAAACACTTTATTTAATTGTTGTACAATTTTCAAAATTAATTACTAAATGCAGAGACGACAGAGATGAGGAGACAAGATGAGGAGACTGGGAACGCAGTCACCTCAGTCTACCTGGAACTGGAAGAAAAGACTATCATGAGTCCTCCTGACCAGGAGGAGGAGAAAGAGGTGACTACAGAAGAAGGTCAACCACAGAGAGAATTCACTACTGCCGTCTACATGAGACAGACACTGGAAGCGGAGCTGCCCGGGTCAAACGATGTGAAGCGGATCCCTTTCCTTTCTCCTCCAGACACTCTTTTAGAGTTTGTCCCCTCATCTTCAGATATTTACAAACCCACAATGCCTCCTCATCATCCTCCTCAGCCAACTGTCCCGTCCCAACCTCGCCAGGCGGACGTCATGACAAATCAACATCATCATCATCATCGAGCCAGAACATTTTTCTCTTTTGGCTACCTCCAGAATTACGAGTGACTTGACTTGACCTGATCTGGTACAGTAAGGAAGGAGACAGCCATTTACACAATGTACATTTTTTTCATAATACACGATATATATTATTATATTTGACAGAGTTTTAGTTTATAACAAAAATCTATGCATTTAATGGTGTACAATCAGTCCCCCTTGAGTTTAATCTTTAGACAAGAAATGACAAAGATAAAGTACATTAATAGTTAGTCAATTAGTGTGGAAAGATTAAGTGTACAATTTGTAAGGTGAGGAATTTCTTTTTATTATGTATTAATGCAATATTTACGTGTCATGGATGTACAGTTGCCATAATTGTGGAGATTTTTAAGTTGACAGTTATTTATTATTTACTACTGTAATTTAGGATGTGTGTTCCCCTCCTTTTCAATTCTTTCCCTTTCTCTCGTTATTTATAAAAGCGCATTTTTTTGTCTTTTGAAGAATCTCAAATACTTGTTGTAAGTTGTGAATAATAGAGAAAAATATGTATTAATTGTAGGGTTGTACATTTTATAATTAATAATAATCGTTCAAATATAATACAAAGCTACAATTTTGTATCGTGTACAATTCAATGTCGCAAATTGTCATCCTACATATATTGGGAAAATAAAATGAAATATATTATACACTTTATTCTGCATATTTTCCACATGTTTCATTCATGTGATCATCATTTACTAAAAAAAATTGAACGGTTTCTTTTTGTAAAAGTTCGACGCCGTTTAGGCTGAAGTATTCTCTCATCTTCGCCTGTACAACGAGTAGCAACCGCACTACTGGTAAAAGCAGAGCCGTGAAAATTTTTACATAAGAAGGTTAAATTTTTTGAATTTTCAAAAAGAATGTCTATAACAGTTGTTAGGGGTCAAATTAAACATTTCGAATTGAGTTGGACAACCTGAGGTCACTTGGATGGTGACCAAAATGCAAATGGAGAGTCATAAACTAATCCCGCGGCTACAGCAGCCATGTCTGGATGGATTTTGATTGAGTTTTCGACAGAATGTCCCAAATACTGTCCCATTCATGGCCAACCAGTGAGGGAATCGATATCTTGATGGACATGACCTCCGTAGATCATTAGAGGGTCAATGGGGTTTGGGACAAAAGTTGTCAGAATCACTCCGGATTTTTACTAAAATGACTCCAAATGACATTTCAAATGGAGGTTAAAAGACACATTTTGTCCCAACTCTAACCGGTTGACCTCCTCGGGTCAATACTTGATGACTGTGACAAGCCTCAGTCACTAAAAGATTGTACAGCCATTTGTGAATCAATTTTCACAATTCTTCCATTTTCATACATTCAAAGAGTCTCATCTATTGTATTGTTGTTCATCATAGTCAACAGTCATTCTGACGCTTTAATTGAGGTCAAAAATTGAAGTGTACTTTTGTGTGTGGAGAGTGAAAGTGTGGAGAAAGTCTGAGAGGTCTACCTCTATGCTACTCATGAACGAAAATACTTCTGAAAAATATTTTTATTATTTCAGCTTGTAAGGTTGCTAATATTAAAATGAAGGTAACAGGGAGTAAAAAATGTTATAAAACTCATCTAAATATTAACTAGAAAGTTGGCCATCAACCACGGTGACAAATACACTCGCAGGCAGTGCACCAATAGAACGGAAAACCTACAATTAAAGTAAAATCCGATTAGTTAAACCATCTCTCTTTGAACTTTGTTTATAGTGAGTAAAGTTTCACCTCTTCGTCCACACAGAACGGAACACTGGGAAGGAGAATACCCTCCACAATAATGACAGTCGTCCCTTACCGACATTTTCCGAAATCCTTCGCTCCAGCTAGTCACTGCATCCTCCTGAGGGACAAGAGATGAAGCAATCTTGGCAGCATCTGCGGTCAACTGCAATTTTAAACCACACAGAACTTTAGAATGCCAATTGAAAATTTTTAATTAAATCTCTCTTCTTTAAAAGACAGTGTCCACATATTTACCACACAAACTACGAAAATGGTGAGCAACACTGTGAAGAATAGAATGACTTTAGATCCAGTCATTTTTCCGAAAATCGGTTCTCAAATTTCTACTCTAAATACTGAAGACGTAAATTTCTTTCAAAATATTGAGAAGACACCCGGCTAGTTGTATTTATAGAAGAGAAAAGGGGATTGAACTAAAATGACCCATTGTAAATAATCAAAACACACTGCCACTATCTGTCAAACTAGTATAGAGTCAATGATTAGATGCAGCGGAGGTGCGAATAAAAAATAGTGGGTATCATTTGACTAAGATATGATATGACTTAAATGTTTGTATTAACTCATGTTTTCTTTATTCCACGATATTTGCATACTTCACAGAGTCACTGACCAATTTCCCAATGTGTAACCATTATCAATATTTACTAAATATGACGGGGGGTGAATGTATGACAATAAACCGAATATGGGCTAATGGAAATATACTGTTCAAAAAATTTCTTATCATATTCTCCTGTGTAACTTTCAAAACGATCCACGTTTACAAAAGAAACGTCATCATTTGCACATTGAATGACTGCTCCACATTGATATAAAATTTTCAAATATTTACATAAAAACGTTCTACTGTACAACGGATGTAAAACTTCGACGCCGTTTGCAATTATTTTAAATTATTTTTACTAAGGACTCAAGTTAAAAAATTACAGATGAAGCGAAACGGCGTCGAAGT
The DNA here is from genome assembly GCA_009870185.1 of Pygmarrhopalites habei. Lineage (NCBI taxonomy): Eukaryota > Metazoa > Arthropoda > Collembola > Symphypleona > Arrhopalitidae > Pygmarrhopalites > Pygmarrhopalites habei. The sequence continues at coordinate 6,004 of WJFB01001535.1, read as the reverse complement.
TCAACAATGTTAACTTATGTCCTAACAAAATAATTTAGTTCTCACAATTATCCTCCACATTGAAACTTGCAAATCTCCAGCAACTCCTTTGCCCTCTGAGTTTTCGGATGACTTTCCCCCAACCCCGAAACCCTCCCGTCATACACAATCTTGAAAAGTTGTCGAGCCTCTTCAAATTCTCCCCTCTTCTCCTTCAACCTTGCTAAATTCAATTGTGTTGACAAAGTGCTAGGATCCTCCATTCCAAGTCCTTTCATTTCGGCAGTCAAAACTTTTTGAGCCAATTCCAGAGCTTCCTCATCCTTACCAGCACACCTCAAAATGGACACCATGTAATGTCTAGTGTTCAATGTAAATTCTTCCTCTTCTCCAAAAACTGTTCCTACTCTCTCCATAACTTTTCTCATGATTTCCAGGGCCTCTTCAAATCTGTTCATCTTTTTCAAAATCCGAGCTTTATCCCTTTCAGCATAGATAGTGGCTGGATGCTGGGGTTCCAAAACTTCTGCTTGTCCTCTGACCTCCAACACTTCGTTTATAAAACTGAGAGCTTGATCCAGATGACCCAATTTCTTTTTCAAAATGGCTAGATTGTGTTTAGTCGAGAGAAATTCCAAATCTTTTCCTTCTGGTTCAATTTTCTCTTGTAAGTTCATGACCTTATCATAGAGTGTCTCCAACTCGACAAAGTTTTGAGTGTCTCGGAGTAAAATGCCTAGGATATGATAGATCCGAAGGGTTTCCTCATGCTGGATCCCCCACCTCAGGGTCAATGGGTCAAAAGCGGGTCGTAGAAAGTTCAAAATTCTTTCGTACTCTTTCAACTGTGCCAAAATATTGACAATATCCATCAGTGTTGACATGGTAGATTTGTTTTCTATCCCCAGGGTACTCTTTTTTACCTCATAGACTTGACCGTAGTTGACCAGAGCTTCATCTGCCCGCCCTAGCGTCGTCAGACCTGAACTAATATTGCTCAAAGTTCTTATACTGTCCTTGTGATCCGGTCCTAGTACTTCTTTTTGGGCTTTATGAATTTCCTGGAGAATTTTGACTCCCTCTTTTGACCTGAGACAGATTAAAGCTAGTTGTTCCTGGACCCGCCATGTTTCTGAATGGTTGACCCCTAGTTTTGAAAGTCGCCATTCATAAACAACCCGCCAGTTCTTCTCCGCTTCCTCCCACTCCCCGATTTTGGCGGATAGGAGAGCCACACAATTTTGGGTAAATATTGTTTTTTCATGGTGGGAACCTAGGATTCGAAGGAATTTTTCAAAGACACTTCGATACAGTAAGAGGGATTCATGATGTTCATTGAGATGCTGGAGTGTGATGGCTAGGTTCAATTGATTATCCAGCGTATTTGGATGTTCTGAACCCAGGGTGGAACTGAATTGGTGGACAAGGTCCTTGAAAAGGGGTTTGGCTTCTTCGAAACGTTCTTGATTCAACAGGATAACAGAGCGATTACAAACAGTTCGAAGAGTCTGAGGATAATCTGATCCCAAAAGTTTGACTTGAACTTGATAAACTTGATCGTACAATTCCATCGCCTGGTCCAACTGTTCCAGGTCATAGTGAATGACGGCAAGGACATTGAGACTGGACAACGTGTGTTCATCCTCAAGACCCAAAATCCTTTTCCTTTGTTCACACAACTCGGTACCAATTTGAATAGCCCGGGAGTGAGCACCACTTCTCTCGAGTGCGATCATCAAATTGTGTTTTGTGGCCAGAGAGAGGGGATCATCGGAACCAAGTTTACTTTTTCGAAAAGTGTACGCTTCATCCAAATTCCGGATTGCTTCCTCGTATCGACCCAATTCGTCAAGAACTGAACCAATATTGCCCAACGTTTGCATGACCTCCAGATGATCATGACCTTAGAGACGGACTTTCCTATCGTAAATCTGACGATGAAGACTGAGCGATTGGTCAAAATCTCCTTGGTCGTTGTAAAAGTGTGCTTGATTCGTCATGGAGGATAGAGTATCAGGATGATCCAGTCCCAACTCCTTTTGATAAAGGTCACACACTTGTTGATTCAGACTGAGTGCCATATGCGAATTGTCAACTCGACTCAGACAAATACCGAGATTTTGCTTGAAGTCTAGTTTAGGTTTTCTTTCTACTCGGTCCTCTGTCGGTGAAATGTGGGAAGCTAAATTGACCATGTTAGCTAGGACATGTTTGTAAGACTCTTACCCGGGTTTCATGGTCGTAATCAGAGGGTCACTGGATTGGATGAGAGCGGCAGTGAGACGAGAGAGTTGTGTGTGACCATGACTGAGGATGTTCTGAGGAGACAGATAGACAGAGAGATTACATACGATTAGAAAAACCTGTTTCATTTTAACATGCTTAAAGATGTATTTTGAACATGCTGCTCCTGTTTTTGTTGTTGTTGATGATGATGATGTGTGTGTGTGTGGTTGATTCTGTATTGTATTTATACACAGATTGTGTGTAAAAAAATTCAATTTTTCTATTATCATACAATAGCCAAAAGATTGATGGAAAGAACAGACTTTTTGGATCCCTTCTTTGTTTGATACTTGATATGCAAGTAAATTGGTTCGCACTTTGAAGACGGCTATCCAAGAAGATGAAAGCAAAAAAAGGAGAGAAATGTTTTATAATTTTCCTGAATCACCTGTCCCTTCCACAACGCACACGACACACGTACACATGTGGAGTACGTTCAAATCAAAATCATGGAAAAAAAGGTTTTCAAGTCTCAGTCCCAACACGCAGGTGAAGAATTTGGCCATTTTTTAAACATTTTAAAAAGTTTTCTCAAGCAAATTTTATTAAACTAAACTACTTGACTTGAGTCTAGAATTAACTGAAAAAAGTTTCAGCTTAAATAACCATGTGAATCAGACAATTACTATGATGGAGTAACGGACAGAGTGTAAATGAGACAAATTATGTTGGCTTTTAGACAATTTTTGAACAATCACAAAATATTTCTGAAATAAATTTTATTGTACAAATAGCTTCAAAATGAATGTAAAATTGTTCAAAAAAATGTGAAGCATGCAAGTCATATCAGTGAAACTAGAGGATCTCCCTCTCTCTCTCTAACTATAATGGGGACAAGTGGCAACAAGTGGACAGTCGAAAGGCTTGTCACTGAAAGAAAAATTACATAAGGATAAATTACATGTACAAATACAGTTTGGAATTACTTCATTTTTCAAAAATCATTTTTTAAAAAATCAATCGGGAAATCTTGGTCTCTCTCTTTGTTGTGCTTTCTGTTCACATGAGTCTAGAATTTTGAACTTGTCCCGGTCGCGTAGTCACATTGACTGCACTTGTAAGGCTTTTCCCCTGTGTGTGTGAATATGTGGAGCTTTAAACCTTGACTGGTTACCTCTGTAATCGCAGTGTTCACAAGCGAATGGTTTGTCTCCCGTATGGATTCTCAGATGAACCTTCAAATTGGAGGCATATATGGCTTTGAAGCCGCACTGGGTACAACAATGAGGCTTCTCTTCCGAGTGGGACTTGAGGTGCTTCTGTAAATAATTTTTTGTCGGCGCTACTTAGGAACAAAGGTCACACTTGAATTTTCTCTCTTTTGTGTGAACATGAGCCAAATGTGTCGTGATGTTTCCAGGATTATTGGCACGGAAGGGACAAAGCGAACAGACGAATGCCTTGAAATTTTCATGGGACCTCATGTGTATCACCAAAGTGCCTTTATAGGCAGTCTTAAAGTCACACTTGAGACATGGATATTTTCTCTCTTTTGTGTGAACCACTTCGTGTCTTCTCAAGTCCCAGTTACACTTGAATGATTTACCACAGTTCGGGTACAGGCATTTAAATGTACGTCCTCCGTTTTTCTTCTTCTTTCCCTCCTGCAAGTGTACACAAGAAAGGGCATTAAAATATTGAATTTTTAAATTGCTTTTATGCAGGAGAATAATAATGCAATTAGTAAATTTACCGTATTGTTTCTCTTTCTCCGTTTTTTCTTCTCTCCTGACTCCTTACACACATGTTTTCTACGTGCATAGAAACTCGTAAAAGATGTTTGACATTGTTCACAATAATAAGGAGTAGTGGGAAAATTGTTAGTTGTCTCTGAATTTGTCATATTACTAGAATTGAGAATAGTTACATGTTCATTGAATAATACTCGAACTTGGCTAAATCGTTCTTTCGACTCCTCGTCAAAAATCGTGACCGGTTCAATGTGACGATAATTTGATTCGATATTTCCATCCGTGTATCTAAGTTGATCTACACAGTAAATCTTTGAGTCTCTAATTTCTTCAATTTTATCAGCGACAACAAAAAAAATTAGATGCAATGGACCATCTGTGACCCTTTAGAACAAAAAAATAGAAGTATAATAGTTGATTACACATGAATACACGAGTGCTAAGCATTATAAGTGGATTCCATTTTAAACAATTACTTTTCCCATTTCCTCCTTATAAATATTTGGACAAATTCCCATCCTGTGGTAGATACTGTAGAGACTCTCTGGGCGGCCGTGGGTAGAGAGGTGAAAAACGTTGTAATTTGCTTACAACTTGACAATGAGTCTCCATTGCAGTGCATAAAGCACAATTTATAGTTTGCTGCAATTTACAAATTAGATATTAAGTCATATTTTCGAAAATGTGTTACTGACAGTTCGTATTGTGCATACACTATTAGGTGTGTCTGTGAACCTTTTAAAGCGCCAATCTCAGGTATTTCAACAAGTCTGAGATATAGATCATCCAAATTTCCTCCTTCTTTTGGGAGCAACTCTGCTTTGTAGAAAATCTTCGGCTCATTTTGTTGACCAACATTCTACAAATCAAGAAACGTTAATACTTGAAAACCACAAATAATTCACACTCAAATTGGTGTAAATTTTATTTGAAAAATAATTATTATTACCCTCCAGTGTACTCTTGTAGATTCCTCCCTTCCTTCCAGTCGCCTTTCAAGTGATTCAGTCTGTAAGTAAAAATGTAGTAGGTGATTTTATTAAAATTCAGATTATTAAATTAAATGGTCAACAAAATTAAATAAGGAAATACCGTAGGATGATGGGACAATTTGTGTGATTGAGGGCCTGTACTTCTTTTAAAGTGCTTTACGCGGAGTGGAACATATTCAAAGGGTTCGTCCTCCTTCACTATGAATTCAATAGATTCGTCAGGCATGGAAGGTGATAAAATTATATTATTTTCACATTGATTGTGATCAATTCGTATGAATGATCTTGATTCAGATGTGTTTATACGGACGTTGAATGGGACGGAAGGGAAAAATGAGTCATCATCATTCAAGTATACTACGTTGTCCGGGTTAACAACATCAAACTTGCAATTTGGCACACAATTTGAACCCACGCGATTCTCAATTTTATTTTTAAGATTTATCCAGGTGTTCACTGAAGATTTTTGTACAAGGAAAGGAACTTCAACTGGTAAACACTGGCTCAAATTGTAGTATGTCATGTCCACCAAAGGATCGTTATCATTTTCATCATGAGGAATCACCTCAGCCCTTATGTAGTCATCTTGGTCACAACTAATAGTAGAGTAACGACGATTGTTGTTAATTATTTCGATGATACGATTGTTTTTAATATGAAGCATTCTTAATCTTGGCAGGGTATTACTAATAGTGCTTTCGGACAGAAGGACTTGTAATTCATATAAAATATTCTTAACACACAACATGGCAGTTATTTTGACAGAAAATTCAAGTTCACCTTCTATCCACTCGGATTGTTCACCTTCAGTTAATGGTCTATAAAACATGTTAATTTCTTCAGAATGTTCACCGTGATGATTTTCAAATTTTAACAATGAAGGTGGTTCGTCAGGTGGTGGGGACGGAGAAATGGATGAATGTTCCATGGGAATAACACTTTCAGTTTGTCTTTCGTAGACAAGAACATAGGGATAGGATTTACACACATCATCATCATCAGCTAACATGGGAGGTGTAGCATCATCAAAATTAAAAAAATATCCACTTTGGGATT